>VSMD01121284.1:0-63281 GCA_008750895.1 Mirza zaza | reverse complement strand
ACTCTAAGAGTCTTTGATAGTGTCCTTGCTAGTCTCATCTTATATATTTCCTGTATCAGCCCTAGAACCAATCATTTCCTGGTTCCTCTTGGTAGGAAATGGTATTTTTTTTTTTTTTTTGAGACAGAGTCTCACTTTATTACCCAGGCTAGAGTGAGTGCCGTGGCATCAGCCTAGCTCATAGCAACCTCAAACTCCTGGGCTCAAGCAATCCTGCTGCCTCAGCCTCCCAAGTAGCTGGGACTACAGGCATGTGCCACCATGCCCGGCTAATTTTTTCTATATATATTAGTTGGCCAATTAATTTCTTTCTATTTATAGTAGAGATGGGGTCTCGCTCTTGCTCAGGCTGGTCTCGAACTCCTGAGCTCAAATGATCCGCCCACCTCGGCCTCCCAGAGAGCTAGAGGAAATGGTATTTCAAATGCACCATCTGGGTGTGAAAAATGCTTCTTTCTCCTGGATTGGTGATTGTTTCTAGGCCTGTCTCAGAAATAATTCTTTTCTTTTTTAAAGATAAAATACATCATAAATGCGTACTGGTATTTCCTATTCAAATTCAAGCACAGGGCCTTTACTAGATTTCTTCTATCTTATATGTCTCTTTTCTCCCATGCCGAGGATCTGAGAATGATAGAATTAGAAAATCATAAAATCATTCTTTTGTTTTCTTTAATACCACAGTACAAGTTGAGCATCCCAAATTAGAAATTCTGAGGTCCAAAATGCTCCCAAATCTGAAACCTTTTGAGTGCCAATATAACACTTAAAGGAAATGCTCATTGGAGCATTTTGGATCTTGGATTTTTGGATTTGACACGCTCAACTGATAAGTGTAATGGAAATATTCAAAAATCTGAAAAAATCCAAAATCTGAAACACTTCTAATCCCAAGCATTTTGGATAAGGGATGCTGCACCTGTACACACAGGTAAGTTAAGTAACTTATACCAGGTCACGTGGGTATTAAGGAGGGCAGCAGGGCTAGGCGTGGGCTGCCGGGCCTCGGACCCTGACTATTACCAGGTATGCAGTAAGCTGCCTTTCTCTTTCTTACCAGCTCTGCGCTCCATATGATGCCATCATGAATCCACGAGGGGCAGCCTGGGGCCAACAGATACAAACAACAAACAGCACATCGAACTCTCTGCCCTCCGACGAATCTGTCTCCTGGGCCAGTAGCCTCCACCCAGACTTCCTTTCTCCACGGGGTGTGTTGTCACAAGGCGTGGCCTTCACGCAAACGCAGATCTAGCGGAAGCACCGGTGGGTCTCCCAGACGTGCCGGTGCAGGTCTGTTCTCACTGGTCCCAGAGGGACTCCCATGGCTTTCGCATCCCTCCCTTCCCATGTTCCTTTCTCCTTGTTCAAGGCCAGGGGCATCCACTTCCTCATCCCCAGCAAGTCTGGGCTTGACTCAGGGCTCACTGGGTTTGATTTGAGGGCTGAGGCACGAGAGCATCTCGGGATACGGAGGGCCCTATTGCTGTGGCCTAGTGAAAGGAGCACAGGATTCAGAGGTAGCTGACCCGATTTCCAGCCCTAGCTCTGCCTTGGTAACTTCCCCAAGCCTCAATTTTCCCAACTGTAAAATGGGATTCTCATGTGTAAAAGGTGGGTTGATGATAACAGCTCCTCACCGGGAGACCAGGAGGAGTCAATGGGCTCAGGGACACAGAGACAGCCAGGCCTTGGATCTATTGACAGGCCATTTCCCTCAGGGCCTGTGCACCCCGGACAGCAGGGGTGGCTGGGAGGGGTTTGAGTCTCAAACCTCATTTGTTGCTGGTGGCAAAATCAGGACCAGAGCATCTGGCTCGTGAAGGCTGTCAGAAAATTTATTTTTCCTGTAACAGCCTGGGTAACCCAGCAGCCTGCTTGGTCCCCTGCGCAGTGGGTGGGCTGAGATAATTGCTCAAGTACTTTGTTAAAAGAAAAAAGCTCTCCATGTTTCCATTAACTCCCTGCGTGGGGCAGTTCCAGCCGGCTGCTCCAGGTACCATTTACACTTCAATTTCACAGTCGAGATGGACTGAAATACCTGGAACTGCTTCCGCTCCTCTTGGAGAGCCACGTGCATTCACGACAGGCGAGGCTCATCACCGGCCCTTTCTTGTTAATCATCCCTTCCTCCAGATCAGTCCCCACTCCTCCTCTGCAATGGAGAGAGCCAGGACTTTGAATTTTAAATGTCTCAAGGAGAGCTTTCTTCCGCAGTGGGGACTGATGAGTTAATTTCTTAGAAAATAAACTGAGCGCACAGGAGCCATTAAAATTCCCTGCCTCCAATGCCAACATCACAAAGAATAGCACAGTAGCACATAAATCTACTACTTGCATATGTTTACTTAATCACATTGGAATTCTCTTTGAACTTGACCCCAGGGATGGAGATTACAGAACTGGCTGGTAGCTAAAATAATCCACTGGAAAAAAAAAAAGAGTTCTGTGTCACGAGAACTTCAGGATAAAATGCAGGAGGGGCAGTTTGTGGAAAGCACTGAACCAGTGTGACTTCTAAACTGTTCAATTTGGACAAGGTAACCTGGGGCTGGGTGTGCCTTCCCCATCTTAGGCTGTGGGTTGCAAACTGGCTGTGAGGCTTGGGTTCTCTTTGAAAAGGAATACTTGCCCCTACCTCGAATTCCAAAGTGTCTGATCTCCGGGAAGGGCCCTGGGGCTCCTTAGGGCCGGGTAGCAGAGTGGATAGCGCAGACTGTGTCTTCAGGGGAGTGAGTGCAATCTGGGAATCAAGGAGGCCATGGCTGGTGAGGCCCAAGAACAAGCAAAGAGGAGTGAATGGTGGGTCCGAGACCATCAGTGCCACCGGGGGCCGGCTCCCCTAGTCCCTGGCTGGCGAGAGTCACTTGCCTGACATGTGAGTGGCTCAAAGCAAGAGTCAGCACGTCATGGCCTGTGACCTAAATCTGGCCTGATGCCTGTTTTTATATAGCCTGTGAGCTAAGAGTTTTTTTTTTTTTTTTAATTTTTAAATGATTGGAAAACGATCAAAGGAAGCATAATATTTTGTGATGTGTAAAACATATGAACTTCAAATTTCAGTGTCTATAACATTTTATCTGAACACAGCCACACTCCTGTACATGTCTAAGGCTGCTTTGGGGCTTTGATGGCAGAGTGAAGTAGCTGCAGCAGAGGTCTGTGTGGACCGAGCCACTAAAATATTTGCTATCTGGCCCTTTACAGAAAAAATTTACTGGCCTGTGAATCAGGGTCGTTTAGAAGCTTGGGTTTGGAGACAATTGGGCTCTGGATGGAATTAAGCCTTATTGAAAGGAGCCATGAACTTGTTGATCTCAGTTGGGAGCAGTTTCCTAATCTGTGAAATGGATCTATTACTATCACCCAGGGGCTGGGGCCACTCCCTGCCCCTGTCAAGCTTCTGATTCAGTAGGTCTAAGGTGGGCCCAAGAATCTGCTTTCCAGCAAGTTCCCGGGTGATGCTGTTCCAGTGACTTCACTCTGAGCACTGCTGGCGTAGTCTAACTTGGCTGTTTCTCCTCAGGATGGAAGAGAACACGATCTGGCTGCACCTTAGAATCCCCTGGGGAATTCTTCAAACTCCAAGGCTGCCCAGGCTTCAGCCCAAGCCAGCTAGGTCTGGGCCTTTGCAGTGCACGCAGGTAGCGCGGCAGAAGCTCCCCAGGTGAGTCTAACATGTATTCAAGGTGGATAACCGATTTGAATGCTGAGTCAAAATTCCTCCTCGGGTAGGCGCGTGTCCCTGGCTCTGATGTTTGGGGCTCTAGGACACCATGCCTTTGTCCACGGCTTCCTCTGACTTTTTTTAAAAAGCAAAACAAAGACCTTCAGGTGATGGCCCAATTCAATGACTACATCTTTATAAGCCTAGCCATGTCGCTTCTCCCCCAGTAGAATGAATTCTTCCTCTGTGTACACGTCCTACATTGAGTCCCCTCTGTCAGCTCTTATTTTGTTTTTTCTTAAGAGTTAGCTGTTTATATATGTGTCCCCCTTCCCACCAGGCTATGAGATAACTGAGGGCAGGACTGGGTCTTTTTTTTTTTTTTTTTTGAGACAGAGTCACACTCTATGGCCGTGGGTAGAGTGCAGTGGCGTCGTCATAGCTCACAGCAACCTCAAACTGCTGGGCTCGAGCAATCCTCCTGCCCCAGCCTTCCAAGTAGCTGGGACTACAGGCACGTGACGTGACCCCTGGCTAATTTTTCTATTTTTAGTAGAGACAGGTCTTGCTCTTGCTCAGGCTGGTCTCAAATTCCTGACCTCAAGCGATCCTCCTGCCTCGACCTCCCAGAGTGTTAGGATTACAGACACGAGCCACCGCACCCGGCCAGGACTGGGTCTTAATTCAACTTTATGGTTTCCCCAAAGAGCCTAGCTGGGCACTTACCCATCTTCAGTTTTTGCTTAAAAGAAATAAATTCAATTGAATGATGGTCGTTTTCAATCTCTGGTGGTATATCTATACCAAAATAAAATGGAGAATTATAAACAAATAGCCAAATAATCCAGGCTACCTAATTGAAATGTGAATACATGTCTAATCTATCTGGAATTTTCCTTCAAATCCCTCCTTTTGTTGTCTAGCTGCACCTCACTGCTAACCAGGGAGCTTGAGCCCTGCATCTTATTATGGTAACCGAAGCCACTTAGAAATAACTCCACCGTGATATTTAGCAAATTATTTTTAATCTGATGGGTAAACTCACATTAGTGCAGCTGTTCATGTCAAAGAGAAGGGAACAGAGCGAGGGGTGTTTCGGATGCCTGCTGGGCTGGCTTCATAAAAGAAGGCTGCTTGTCTTGTATTCTGTCTCCGGTCATGCTATTTCTGCTGGGGTAAGCTGTCACCGACTTGTCGCTGGTGGCAATAATAAAACTTGAAGAATGGGAAAATGTCCTAATTCAGTTAGAAGGCCCTGACTACACCAGCAGGGGGTCTTAGGGGAGGAGCCTGGCCCCAATCTCTTTCCCAGGCCTTGTGCTAGGCAGGCTTCCTGCACAGCCCCCTTTGTTACTGCATTTCCATTTTCTTCTGCGGAACTCACTCCCAAGGCAGAGAGCGTCAGCTGCTTCGCTCACTGGCCAGTGTGGTTCACCTGCCCGTGGGACATAATCTTCCAGCAGAGCCACCTTCTCTGTCCTCACCATTCAGCTTAAATGTCACCTCCTCAGAGAAGCCCTCCCTGATTTCTCTGTTCCTCTCAGCAGTCCCATCCATTGAGTGAGCCATTTCGGAGCTCAGGCTCAGGGACGCCTTAGGATGGCCGCAGCTCTAGCTGATACCTGATTCCAAGGACGTGAACAGCACCAAGTGAGAACGGCCCAGCTGAGCCCAGTCAACTCACAGACCCAGGAGAGATGCCGTGAGCTGTTGCTGCAAATCGCTGAGTGTTAGCTGATCAGATCCTCCCAGCAACCCAGTGCGGAAGTAACTCTTATTCTCTTTAGAGGGGCAGAAACAAGGGCACAGAGAGGCTGTTTAGTCCCCACAACTGTGCCCTGAGGCATTCATAGCCCCATTTTACAGAGTTGGTAAACTGAGGTTCTGAGGGATTAGAAATCTCCCTGGTGTTCCCACCTGGCGGCTGTGGGGTTGGTAGGAGACCCACAGGCTCTGGCTTGGGCTCTCTGCGGCTTCTGCCCTCGGCCGAGCCTGGCTCTTTCCCAGCGGCGATTCTGCATTTCACACCTATCGCTCCTGGGCAAGCACAGGAACTCACTTTTTGTAAGCTAAGAACAATGCTGGGCAAAAATAAATTCCAGATGGAGCAAAGAGCTAAACAAACAAACCAAGAACTAGAATAGAATAATATTTGCAGAAAATATAGAAGAGCATTTTTGTCATCTCGGGGGAGTGTTAGTCTTCTTCAACAAGTCACAGAACCCAGCTGCCACACAGGAAAAGACCGATATACTTGGCATGTGACGTGCATTTATTTCTGGTGGACAGCGCTGTTCTAGAACATGGCTGAGTTCACGCTCCTTGCAGGCCAGGCGGAGGTGTGGTTCCGCTCAGCCCGGGTCCGATTCTCCCCAACCCTTCACGGATGGGGCCGCGATGACTAAAGGTTTGCAAGTTCGCATCCTGGGCTGAGGGATGCGTTGGGAAGGGCTGGAGGGGCCGAGGATGGCGACTGTCCCTGTTGAGCTGGAGATTGGGCACATCCCTACCTGTCTCAGCCTCGGTTTTCCCCTTGTACATGACGTGGAGGAGTGAGGTCACCTCCAAGTCCTCTGGTGCCCTAAGAGAGGGAGGCCGGGTGCTTTCCTGGCCTCCCATTCCAATGGTGGATGAAGGGTCTCCTGATAGCCACGTTCCTGGCCTGACTCTCAAAGGGACAGATGGACAGACTTATGGGACCTACAAGAAGGTCGCCTCAATGGTCAGTGGGCTTAGAGGGAGAGCTGCCAAGCACAGCTGGACGGGGATGGGGCCCAGGACGCCAAGGGGCCCGTCGTCCAGCCACAGCCAACCCCCCAAGGCTATGTGGGTCCTGTCTACCTGAGCACAAAGGTGGCCTTGAACTCAGAGGGGCTAGAGTGTTCTGAGCCAGCAGGAAGAGGAGCAGGCCAGTGTGTCTAGAATGTGTTGGGGGATCACCATGGCCAGATTTCTGTTCCCCCTTTTCACAGGTGGGGGGTTCCTCCTCTTAAATAGTCATTTCTGCTTCCCAGTCTGCAAACTTTGAAAGAACCACGTCTTTGGGGCTACTCACTGCTGCTGATGCGATGGTCATGTTCCTGCCTCATTGCATGACTTAGAAATAGTATTCAACTCCAAAGAGCCTCTCCGCGTGCCCCAATTAAAACCATGGCACAGACACATCACATCAGGTGTTTTGTTTTTCCTCTCATGTAGAAACCCAGGATAAGGAGGTTCAGGGCTGGAACAGGGCTCCATGGTGATCAGGGACACAGGCTCCTTCTGCCTTTCTGCTTTACCATTGCTAGTGTGTGGCTTTCATCCTTAAGGTTGCCTCTGCTCCAGCCATCACACTGCATACCTGGCCAAGAAAAAAAAAAAAAGAAAAAGAAGGAAGAACAAAAATCAGCTTTCTATTCTCCTTAGAAATCATACTGAGCAAACTCTGCTTGTGTTTCACTGACCAGAATTTAGCTACTAAGGTGCAGGGGAGGCTGGAAAATGGAGTTTTCTAGCTGGTGGATTAAATGAGAACAGTTTCTGAGAATGGGAGAGTGGAAATTGGTGGGCAAGTAGCAGTTTCTGCCACCCTTCGCCTGGCAGTTAAAGCCTTAAATGAACTTTCACACCAGTGAGCTCCTCCTCTTCCTTCTTCCTGCCCCGCAGGCCCGGCTGGCAGGATGCGCAGACAGGGCAGGACGGTCGCTCAGCCCTGACTCTGATCACTGACTCCTGATCCAGCATTCCGCCCCCCAGCTCAGCCCTCCTGCTCCTTCCAGGGCAGCATCTGGAGACGCACGTGCAGGGCAGAGCTGCTAATGCTCTCGCTCTGCTCCTCAGGAGCTTTGGGCAGTTTCCATTCAGCCTCCTTGGAGTTGCTCACTGGGAAGCCACGCTGCTTCGGGCCACGGGCTGTCGCCTGCTGTGTGCTTGCGTGTGTGCATGCATACTCACCGCCTACGTCCCCCTCAACTCTCTGCAACCCACACACACACCCAAGGAAAGAGAACCTCTTCCAGTGTTACTGTCTCTTAACCCGGAGGAGGTCACACAGGTAGACAGTCTCCCCTGGTACGGAGGGCTCGGGTGACAGCAGCCTGTGAGCTGTGAACGCTTTAGTTATTTATCCTCTCAGCTAGGCAACCTCACAAATCAAATATCGGGTCTCATTTTTAAAGCCGTTTTCGTGACAGTGGTTTTCCATTTCATCCCCCCGAGCTAACAATATGTAATCAGTTTTCCTTAACAAATGACCTCCTTTAACTTCATTAGTTCATAATTAATTTGCTAGCATGTAACCAAGATAATTAACACTCCCGATTAGAGACAGGAAAAAGAGGAACCTCTGTTTTCATGGTCAAGGCAAACATTGATTAAAATCCGAGCTGTTTCCTAATTTTCCTTGCAATTTAATTCAGGGAAAGTGGTGATGGGTGATTTGTGGTTGTTTAAAAAATTAAATTGGAGGCGAGACAAATGAATCTTGCCACAGAGCACTTTATTACCAACTTGTGTTCTGGATAATTTTGCTTTCTTTTTCTCAGATACAGAGATAGGAAGAGAGAGGACGCAGTGGTAGCTGAAAGTGTTTAAAGGAGACTTTAAATACCAGGAGAGACTTTCTACGAGCTAGGAACAGGGCGGGCTGGGTGGGGAGAATAAGCTAACGGTAATGACCATGATCGCGGGCATCATCGTCTCAGCGGTCCAGCCTCTCGCAGTCTGCAAAGCCCTTCCACGCCCCTGTTTGGTCCCCAAGCAGCTCTGTGATGGGGAGGGCAGGCGGGACCAACCCCGGGGGGCTTTCAGATGAGAACACAGCCCCAGAAAAGGGAGCGCCTTCATGGAAGGCTGTGCTGGAGCCGGGACCTGCGTCTCCTGCAGGCTGAGCCCGTTTCCTCCTCGTCCTCCTGGAGGCTGCCAGGACACCCATGTCACATGAGTCAGGCACCTCTCAGTGTCACCTGCACACATCATCAGAGCAGGGCCAGCACCAGGCTGAGGCACGCTAGGTGTCTAGGGCACAGAACTGAAGGGAGCCCTCACTCTCAGTCTCTTCTGTGCCCTGGGGAGCCGGCTGGCCTCGCTGAGCCAGGCCGTGCGGCACAGCTGGCTGACATCTGTTTCCCGAGGACTCCCGCCAGGCCCTGTGCTGCGCAGCTCAATGCGTCAACTCATTTCATCCTCTAACAGCCCTGGTGACGTGGGCATTATTGGTACCTCCATTTTTACTGTTGAGGAAAACTAAGCTTATCGAGAAGGAGTGACTCGTCCAAAGTCACGGACGAGGAAGTGGCCGCTTGGTTGGCACGCTGGCCATCTGCTCCAGGGCTGGTCCTCCCCTGCGCTGCAGCCGAGCCCCAGGTGTCCCAGGTGAAGAAATGCTTGCGCCTGGACATCACCTGCCCGCGGCTGCTTCCTCAGGCCTGCCCTGAATGCAGTTCCTCGGGGAGGTGTTGGGGAAGGGGGAGAAAGCCAGCGCCACCGTGGCCTTGGGGATGGTGTGTGAGTGGTGGCAGGGAGAGTGGGCCCCAGGGAGGGAGCCAGGTCACCTGGCCCAGGCCCCTCAGGCGGGCAGGACCCTGCTGGTGAAGATGGGGCTGCGTCAGGCTGGCGTCTTGCAGCTTCCCAATCTTCAACTCCCCCAAATTCCCCTGGGGGATTCTCCTCCCTTCCTGTTCCCCAGGGATGGGGATGGGGTGCGCATACTCAGTGGGCTGGGGTTTGGAGCTTGGGTGTGGCCAGCTTTACGCCTTGGAGACCTGTGGGAGGGACGCTTTCTGGGAGTCCTTCCAGAGCTTCCCCCCAACGCCGGCCCAAGGAGCACTTGCTCTCGGGGGAAGGAAGGCTGGGGGCTAAAGGCAGGCACCGCAGGGGTGCAAGAGCCCCTGCCCCCTGGGGCCTTGAGCAGCCTTCTGAGGCGTGCAGCCCAGATCCCGCACGCACGGGGGCAGGAACTGGAGTAGCAGCTGATCCGAGAGGCTGTGATGTATAATTTATGCCCAGCTCCTTCCAGAAAGGGCCGGCGGCTGCCTGCCAGGGGATTTGTAACTGCGGGTTTTGCTTTGATGAAGCTAAGGGGGATTTCAGGCGGTCCCTCAGGTTAGGGGTTCCTGGGCTAAGACCATCTGTGAAAAGTTGTCTACAGGTTAAACAGCCCTGCTGCAGTCACAGTGATTGTTCCCATGTGACAGATGGGGAAACTGAGGTTTAGAGGGTGAAGTGACTTGTCCAAGGTCCCACACCTGGGGACAGGCAGGATGTAAATCCAGGTCCATTCGGTTTGGCCAGCATCCAAGACTATTCCCTGGGAAGCAGATGGTGACACCGTTTTAAATCTCTTACCCAAATCTCTCTGATGCCCGCAGCCATTTTAGGCAGGACCTAGCTCTGCAAATTACCCAGATGGTTCTAGCCACCCACTGAGACTGGCCCATATTTCCCTGGGAACATTTCCACCCAAAACGTGGCTCTTGGCTAGTTCCAAAAGGATCGTCTTTTCTTACGGAGAGTAAGGAGAGAAGGGGTGAGGTCTGGCCATCTGCAGACTTTGTACACACAGACCCAGCTATAGGGACACCTTGTACCCACCTCTCCAAGCAAAAGGTCCAGTTGTAGGTGGTGAGGTCCTTTGGAACATGGCTCTGGAGTCAGGTTGTCTGGTTCGAAGGCTGGCTCGGCCTTTGGGTGGTATATTAGTCAACCTGGGCCGCTGTGACAAATACCACAGGCTGGGGGGCTTAAACAACAGACATTTGTCTTCTCGCAGTTCTGGAGGCTGGAAGTCAAGATCAAGTGTGGGCAGGGTTGGTTTCTCCCGAGGCCTCCCCTTGGCTTACAGATGGCACCTTCTCGATGGTACTCACCCGGCCTTTCCTTTGTGAGTGCGCCCTGCTGTTTCTTCCTCTTCTGAAGATACCAGTCACATTGGATCAGGGGCCCACCCTTGTGAACTCATTTACCCTAATGACTCCTAAGACCCTGTCTTCAAATACGATCACATTGGGGGTTATGGCTTCAACATAGGAATTAAGGGTTGGGGAAATACAATTTTAGTCCATAACAGGTGATTTTAGCCAAGAGCCTCCATCAGCCTCAGTGGCCTCATTTGTTGCATGGGGATAAACGTAACTATCCCATAGTTTTGGAGGGGATTAAATGAGATAATACATGGCATATAGAAAGGGCTCAGTGTAGCGGGTATCACCATCATCACCATCACCACTACATTATTTCTGACAATCTGAAATGAATGGCAGGGACCCAGAGGGTTGCTGGTTTCACACCTCTGGGTCCTGCTTGTCTCTGTGGTGCAGGGCCCCAGTCACATCAGAGCTGCAAGGGTCTTGACCTTGATGGCAAATGTTGACTCTGTAAGTGAGGCCCAGAGCTAGCGGCTCAGCTAGAGTCAGGATGTTGGCATCCTGTTCCCATGGCCTCTTGAACCATTTTAGTGACCAGTAGGTGGCAGGAGAAGGCTCCCCTCCCTGTTGGGGGCACGCATAGAGTATTTGGACTATTCGATTAGTTTTTTCCCCTTAATGTTTTATGGACCATTTCCTGCCTGTCTTAGCGGAGTGCCTGTCACATAGTGAATGAGCAAAAGTCATTAGTTTCCAAATCGCTACATGTGGGTCCCCTCCCCCCAGCCCCATCAGCCCCTCTCCATAAACACACCATTCCAGCGCCCTCTGGGATGACATCAAGCCTTCCAAGGGCAGCCATTTCCTTGCCGTATCCCATCCATGCATCTGTGTCTCCCTGGGAATTTGGACGGAAGTATTAGAAATCCACCAGGCTTCAGTCAGAAGGGCATGATGACTCACTTGTTTTGACAGTATAATATCTCTGGTTAAAAATAATGCAGAAGCTGAAAAAACAAAAACCCCAACAGGGCCTGGCAGCTCAGTTGGTTTCCAACCCAACCTCCACTCCCTCCATCTTCCTCCCAGAAGAACCCCAGCTGGGCTCAGGTGTGGGGCGCCATGAGCTCAGTGGGGGTGAGCCTCTGGCCCAGCCCTCTTCCCTTTGCCAATGGTTGCTTTAGGGCTGCTTGCCTGTGCGTGCGTGTGTGTGTGTGTGTGTGTGTGTGTGTGTGTGTGGCCAGTTCTGGCCAACTGGACTAGAGGGATGCCTCCTGGGGACTTGATTTAGATGAAAAGCTCCTTTCCCCCAACTCTGGGTCTTCGGATGCACTTTTTTGGGAAGCAATGCTGCAGCAGCTGTCTTGTAACCAGGAAGGCAAGGCCAACACCGTCGACTCAGAGAACGTGACCAGGAACCTCGACACTGCAGAGTAGTGAACCTGCCCTTGAACCTCCTACCTCCAGACTTCTTGTTATGAGAGATGAAAACCTCTAGTGTTTGGGCCAGGTTTATTCAGGTGTTACTTGCAGCCAAAGCCATCCCAGTTGAGGCCACCCTAACAAAGACAAGGAACAAGGAACAAAAACTACCCCCACACCCCAGGAATTACATTAATCAAGAACCAGTAAGCAGATGCAAGGGACCAAGGGCTGGTCTCATGGTGCTGCGCTCACCTGGCCAGTCCTACTGGAGACCGGCGCCATGATAGAGATGTTCTTTGAGTTGTCCTCAGCCAAGCTCACTCTTTAACAACTCTCGAAGGATTTATTTTGGGGAATAATATATTTTTAATGGAAGTTTAACTTGAAAGTGAAGTGAACTTTGAGCGTGAAGTGCTCAAATCTTAAGCTGTATCTTAGCATAGAGCTAGATAAATCTTTTTTTTTTTTTTTTTTTGAGACAGTCTTGCTTTGTTGCCCAGACTAGAGTGAGTGCCGTGGCATCAGCCTAGCTCACAGCAACCTCAAACTCCTGGGCTCAAGCAATCCTCCTGCCTCAGTCTCCCGAGTAGCTGGGACTACAGGCATGCGCCACCATGGCTGGCTAATTTTTTGTATATATATTAGTTGGCCAATTAATTTCTTTCTATTTATAGTAGAGACGGGGGTCTCGCTCTTGCTCAGGCTGGTTTCCAACTCCTGACCTCGAGCAATCCACCCGCCTTGGCCTCCCAGAGTGCTAGGATTACAGGTGTGAGCCACCACGCCTGGCCTAGATAAATCTTTGTATGTGTATACACCCACGTAACCTATCAGGATCTAGAACATTCTCAGCACTTCAGTAGGCTCCCCTGTGCCTCTTATGAGGCAGTACCCCACAGAGGTTGGACCCTAGTCCATCCTCTATCACCATAGACAAGTTTTGCCTCTTTTTGAGCCTGTGAGATTCACCCGTGGCATTGTACGTAGCAGTGATTCTTTTCTTAGCACTGAGTTGTATTCGATTGTGGGAATATCCCACAGATTTATTTATTTACTCCAACTGTTGATGGACTTCTGGGTTGCTTCCCAGAGTAAGCTATCATAAGTAATGCTGCTTTGAACATTTTTGTACAAGTCTTTGGGTGGGGTGCTTTCCATAATGCTGCTTTTAACACGAGGCTTTGCACAGACACAAGAATTGGTTAGGAATGACTGCATCGTATTTAAGAATCAAATACATGTAGTCTAGCATACAAATAGGGTAACTCAAGCATGCCACAGTAGCTCCAGTTGATGACAGGTATGTCTCCAGAATAGTCTGGAATTAGCCACCAATTCCTCCGCTAGCTTGGTGGCGAGGCCCTCGGCCAGGGGCAGCGAAGGGAAGGCGTCTGTTCCCAGTCAGGGTGGAGGAGGTCACAAGGACATTTGGATTTAGTTCCCAGTCTTGATGGCTCACGTGGTGACAGGTGGTCAGACGGTTCTCCCACCCCTCTCCCTGCCTGTCCCCCCTTCCCCGCCTCCCCTCCCTTTGTGCCCCAGCCCGATGGTCCTGCCCTGAGCCAAGAGGTGCAGGCGCTCAGATGCCAGCCTCATGTCACCCTCCCTCCTCCTCAGCTCCGACCGTCACCTCTCTGCCTCCCCCCTCCCCCGGCTGTTTGTCCACCCGCATCCCCACGTCTCATCCTGTTTCTGGACTTGCATTTCAGAAGCAGACTCCGTAAGCAGCCACTGAGGACTGAGCGTGTGCCAAGCGTGTACACCCTATGCTGGACGCTTCCCGGCACAGTAGATGATGATGAACGGCACCAAGCTGGGGACAGCAGTCACACATTTTGCAGATGGGGAAGAGGAGGCTGCGTGAGGCTGAGCAGCCTGCTCTGAGGTCCCTAGGTGGGGGTCTAACCAGGTACCCGGCCTCACGCTCAGGCCCCTTTCTGCTATCTGTTCCCGATAAGATGGGGGTGGGCAGGTAACATAGTACTGTAGGTGAGGGCCCCAGCTAGGCGGGCTCAGAGGTGCCTGGGCTTGGGCGCTGGGGCCCACCCCGCAGTGTACGTGCCTGCTGGGCTAAGGAGTTTGCTGGGAGGGAAGCCGCCCTACAGTAGTGGGGGTCGGGAAGACGAGCTCAGCCCGGCACTGGCCGCGGCACGGAAAGGGGATGGCAAGAGCGCAGAGAGCCGGAGCCCAGCTTGGGGTCTCCAGGCACAGCTCCCTCTGAACTCATCTCTGCCAACTCCAGAACTGATGATGCCCGGAGATGTCGGGATGGCTGCAGGGCCGATGCCCGGAGATGTCAGGATGGGTGTGGGGCAGCTTGGAGCCTGTGGGACCAACTGAGGGTCCTGGGTGGGGAGGGGGCCTCAGCATGGCACGGGTACTCTGGGGAGGACAGAGCCTTTCCTGCTTCTCGTGCTGGACCAGTGACATGCATGGGCAAGCCCAGTCCCCCAGGTATGACGTTGTGACAGAGGTAGGTGTGTGCGAGCCCCTAACCCTCCTGTGGCACCTGTGCTGGAGGGCTGTGCGTGCCGCGGAGGAGCGCTTGCGGCACCTGCCCTACCCAGGATCGGAGTCCAGGGCTCGGAAATGGTGGCCCAAGGGCCAAATCTGGCCCTCCACCTGTGAGCTAAGAATGGTTTTTACATTTCCAAATGGTTACATTTTAAATATTTATGAAAGGACCTATATAATATCCTCAGTTTTGGCTCTTTGCCTACAAGGTCCAAAGTAATTGCCATCTGGGCTTTCACGGAGTTTGCCGGGTCCTGGTGTGGCCTGTCGTCGGAGCCTGGCCTTGAGGGCAGCTGACTGCCAGCGGAGGTGCTTGGCCTGCCCTTGTCTTGGCCGCCCTTCTGCCACCTTCCCTGGGGGTGCCGGGATGCAGGGTTCCCTGGCCATGGCACAGTGTGCCACCATGCCCTTTGGGTCTCCCATGCACAGAGGGGGCTCTGAGGTCTGGGAGGGGGTGCCAGCCCTGAGAGCAAGCCCACCCCTCCAGCCTCCCCAGCAAAGTTGTCCCAGGGCTGCTGGCGCTTCTGTCGGCGCTGCTGCCAGAGGCAGGTGTGTTCCTGCCAACTGAGCAGCATCTTGCTGATAAAACCTAATGAGCTGCGTTTAACAACAACACGGCCCTGCCATGTGGCTTCCTCCTGGGGCTGCCCATCTGTCAGCCCTGGGAGACCACGCTCCGTGCAGCTAGAACCCTCCCCGATCACCAAGTCAGGAGAGAGCTGTGGTCCCCCAAGCCAGGCCCAGCACAGGCCAGCAATCTCCATGCTCAGCCTGCGCCAGCTCCTGGCCACCCTCCAGGCTCCCGATGACACCGCCAGATGGTGGCTAACGGAGGGTGAAAAAGCTCCTGGGAAGACCTAGGCCTGGAGCAGCGGGGAGAGGCTGGCCAGACAAAAGGCACCTGACCATGGCCGTGGGGAGGGCTCCAGGTGTGGCCTGCCTTTGCCTGGGCCAACCAGCTTTTATTCTTGACCCCTTGCCAGCCATCCTTCCTTTCCACTCCTTGTCACTTGTCCACAGGGACCTGCCAACTGGACGCTTGTATGTTGCAAAGGACTGGCAAAGCGGAGGCGTGGGTAGGTGTGTGCGGTGCACGGGCCCGTGCCAGGGTGTTCTGGGGACGGTGGCTGCTCTGTGGCCATCTTGCCTACAGATGTCACAGCAGAGGTGGACTTTAGGCTGGGTCAACCTTTTCCCATTTCCCAGAGTGAAGGAACAGGGACGATGTCATAGGTCCAGGAACCCTGTAGTCCATCCTGTACCCCCTGGGCCACAGGCTGGGCTGTTCAGGTCAAACAGTTGCCCTGTCAGGGCTATCACTGATGTGACTGACGGTCCTGAGCACAGTGCTAGAGAGGCCAGGTTCACAAACAAGTCCAGTCTCCACCTGGGCCAGCTGTCTCCTCCTCCTTCGGACCCACCCCAGCCTGTCTGCCTGGAGGAGCAAGTGGGTGAGGCCAGATAAGAAAGCCAGGGTGGGCCAGGCCAGATCCAGCTCCATATACTGCAAAAATATCATTATAAAAGACCCGGCCGGGCACGGTGGCTCACGACGGTAATCCCAGCACTTTGGGAGGCTGAGGTGGGAGGATTGATTGAGGTCAGGAGTTTGAGACCAGCCTGAGCAAGAGTGAGACCTGTCTCTACTAAAAAAAAGGAAAATTAACCAAGTGTGGTGGCATGTGCCCTGTAGTCCCAGTTACTCAGGACTCTGAGGCAGGAGGATCGCTGAGCCTAGGAGTTGGGGGTTGCAGTGAGCTGTGATGATGACAACACTGCAGGGGTCCCCAAACTATGGCGAGTTGTGTAATTATTTTATTACATATTACAATGTAATAATAATAGAGATAAAGTGCACAAAAAATGTAAAGCACTTGAATCATCCCGAAACCATCTACCCCCACCCCACCCGTGGAAGAATTGTCTTCCATGAAAACGGTCCCTGGTGCCAAAAAGGTGGGGGACTGCTGTGCCACTGCAGTCTAGCCCGAGTGAGACAGAGTAAGACTCTATATCAACAAATAAATAAATAAATAAATAAGATCAAGCTGAGCCCGGGAGAGTGGCTGGCCTACTTCAAATCAGCGCGAGGAGGGCACTGTGTACACCGCCCTGCCGCAGTGGATGCAGTGCTGTCGTGAGAACACGCAGAGGGGCTCCGGGCTATTCGGTGTTTGGAGCTGGAGAAAGCTGAGGTAGGCACCGTGCATAATAAAGTGGGGGAGTTTTTGGAGTTGCAGGGGGGCCTGGAAGGAAAGAGAAGGCTGAGTGGCCTGGTAGGAGCTGGCACGCAGGCTGTGAAATGGCTGATGGGCTCTTCGAGAGCAGGTGCGTCCAAGATTTAATTTCAAAGTGTTTTGCAGATCCTTCTGCCCTCTGTGTTTCCAAATCAGCAGCGCAATTTCCTGCTCGGGCGGGGGGGGGGGGGGGGGGGGGCGTGTGCCCCGTGGTTGGGCGGAGAGCACGTGAGCACAAACAAGCAACCCCAGAATGGAAGCCGGCAGGAAGCAGGATTCAGGCCAATGGGCAGCTTTGGGGACGCCCAGGGCGGGGATGCGGGAGGGGATTGAGGCAGTGGTGTCTAGATCTTAAGGGGCAGGGAGAGCTCAGGTGACACCTAGGTTATATCCACGCTAGAAAAGTGACCTGTGCCACTTGAGCCCGCAGTGGGTGCGCCTCGGCTTTGCTCTGCTGGCTGCTGGCCAATCCCTCTGTCCACACCTCCCTGGCCTTCAAGGCACGAGATGAGCGAGCAGACCTGTCTCTGTCTGGTGAGGCGGAGGGCTTTATGTGGCCACGAGCCAGCCCTCCTGGGCATGTGAAGGAGCTGGGGTATTTGAGTGTTTCTTTTATTCTCTTGTTTTATCTCAAACCACAGGGAGTAAGTGGCAGGCGTTAAAAACCCAAAGGACTGCTGTGGAATTGTTCAGGACGGGGATGAGCAACTGGCTCCCAAGGCTCCAAGCCCTCCTAGGGCCTGAGACCCAGCCCGGGTGCACGTGGTTCTGGCGAAGGCCTTCCCAGAGGGGCCTGGAAGCCAGCCTAGCCCTGCTCCGGTGGAGGGTCAGGTGCGGCCTGTAGGCCCTAGGGCAAGAGGTGGGCCCCTAGGACAGGCATCCTCAAACTACGGCCGGTGGGCCACATGCAGGTGTTTTTGCCTGTTTGTTTTTTTACTTCAAAATAAGATATGTGCAGTGTGCATAGGAATTTGTTCATAGTTCTTTTTAAACTATGATCTGGCCCTCCAACACTCTGAGGGACAGTGAACTGGCCCCCTGTTTAAAAAGTTTGAGGACCCCTGCCCTAGGGGTTCTCAGGGAAGGTAACCCTGGCAGGGCCACAAAGCTAAAGAAGGTGGCCCTAAGACACAGATGTGTCCTTTTCATTCCATCTAGAGAGGGAGCCAGGCCCTGTGGGGGGCCCAGATCGCATTTGTCTGCTCTGGCTCCTGCCTGGGCCTCCAGGAGGGAGGCAGGCTTAGCACAGGCCTGTGCTCAGTAGGGTGTGGGGAAGATGCACCAATATATGTCCCACCTCTGCGTTCTTCTCACAGCCCGGCATTGCTACTCCCGCATGAAAAGAGGAGCCTTCGTTCCCTCCCCTTGAAACTGGTTGGGCATTTGTAACTGTATCAACCAATCAAGTATGGCAAAATGACTTCCGAGTGTAGGTCATAAAAGGTAATCTAGCTTCTCTCCCTCTTGGGACATGTACCTGTGGTGCCCTGAGTCTCCAGGTAAGGAGTTTAGTTCCCCTGAAGCCGCCATGCTGGAGAGACTACAGGGATGAGGAGCCTGAGCTACTGCAGGGGCCCAGCCCAGACCACGGTAAGGGAGGGGGTGAGACTTCAGATGATTCCGGCTCCCAGCGTTCAAGCTGCCCAGCTGACGCTGAGTGGAGCCGAGAGGGGCTGCCCTCACTGAGCCCTGCAGCTCACATGCAAAAGAAATCATAGCAGCTTCACGTGCAAAAGATGTGCTGCTGTTTTAAGTTATGAAGTTGGGAATGTTTGTTATGCAGCTATAACTCACTGATACAGGGTAGATGGAGGACATTACTACCTGTTCTCCAGCCATCTGCCCAGATATCTGACAGGCATGTGCTCATCCAATTCCCCCAACAGAAAGGTAGGCACCTCCACTAGCCATGTGTGGGGACGCAGACACTTTGAATCACAGGAACTAAGTAACTCGATCATGAATACACCTGTGCCTAGTAGACTCAGAACTGAAATCCAGGGCTGACCCAGAACCTAAGCTTTTTCCCATGGGGCTGCCTCCCTGCCTGGAATTCTCGCCCAGCTCTGTCGCAAGCTGACTGACCAGCCTGAGACAAGTCCCGCTCCCTGATTTGTTAAACAACAGGTCCTGGCCTTGGACCTGTGGCCTCGCCTGAACCTTCTCTTCTAGAGCACATGAAGCTGGCCCCTACAGGCCCACAAACTAGGCCTTTTGAGGCCAGGGGAGCCAGGACACATGCATTGTCCCCAGGGACACATGCCAATTCCACCCATTGGCAATGGGTGAAAACTGGGCTCTGGAGCACAGAATTTTTCTGGGGGGTGGGGAGCTAGGAAATAATATTATCTTATTATTTTTAGCACTTCCCATGTATCAGACACTGCTCTGAGCATTAACTCATTTAATTGTCACAACAGCCCTATGAGATAGATACTATTATTATTATTACCCCTGTAGTGCAGATGGGGAAACTGAGGCACAGGACAGAGTTAATGAAATTGCCCAGAGTTTCATGGCCAGTCAGGGATGGAACTGGGATTTGAACCTAGAAGAATCCCAAGTGGAGGGTCTTAAATAGTCAGCTCCATGAAGCCTGATGCTGCTGTTGGTCCTATAACACCTGCAGGGGGCAGGGAAGGGAAGGAAGCAGGGCTGGGCAAGGGAGGAGTTGAGCTTTGATGCAATCCCAAGGGAAGCCTCAGCCGACCCTGCAGGGAGTTCTGAGATGGGGTGACCCTTGAGGACTTGGTATGGTTTGAATGTTTATTTGCCCCTCAATTTATATGTTGAAATCCTCACCCCTTAGGTGATGGTCTAGAAGGTGGGGCCTTTGGGAGGTGATTATTAGGTCATGGGGGTGGAGCCCTTATGAATGAAGTTAGTGTCCTTATAAAAGATGCCTGAGAGAGACCCTTCATCCTCTCTGCATAGAAGGTGCCATTCATGTGGAACAGGCTCTCATCAGACACAGAGTCTGCTGGTGCCTTGATCTTGGACTTCCCAGCCTTCAGAACTGTGACCAACAAATTTCTGCTGTTTGTTTATAAGCTCCCCAGTTTATGGTGTTCTGTTATAGCAGCCCAGAGGGACTAAGACAGGTAGCAGGAGAATGCTGGCGGGGGGAGGGGGGTGCTGGTCCCGGCCAGATTCTGTTCCGTGTTTCTCTTCTCTCTGCATCCGCTGTCCGTTGAGCTGAGATTGCTGGAGAAAGGACAACACGGAGAGGCTGGAGCGCCGGGCTGCTCTCAGGGAAGAACTTCGAAATGTCTGGGGAGACCAGATTCCCATCTGAGCAGGCGGAGTCTCCGCAGGGCCCGTTGCCATGGCAAATAGCCATTCACAGAGAGCCAAGCAGATTCCAGAACCCCAGCCCCACCGGTCACCCTGTGACCCAGCACAGCAAAGAAGCTGAGTCTGTACTGAAATCTGGCCTCCCCTTTGGCTCCGGCCTGTGCTCCTGTTTCCCCGAGAGTGCGCTGTCCAGATGCTACAACTGGTCGGCCTAGGAAAAGAGCCATTCCTCTCCCCGCTGCTCAGCCTGGGTCCTGCACCTGGGCCTCACTGAAAGCCAATCCTGGCTGCGTGTGCCTAGGGGTTTCCCTGGTGGCCCTTGCAGGTTGCACCTCAAACACTCTGGAACAACTCACGGGCCAGTGACTGAGGTTGATTTACTGTTTTGTTGGGTCAATCTGAATGTGTGGGTTTCGGGCTGCCAGTGGGGAGAGTGAGGTCTAGTATATGTAGGGTCTAACAGAGGGCCTGGCCCCAGGTAGATGCGAAATGCATGCTGTTTCTGTTCCTTATCTTTATCTCCACCCCGCCCCCCCATACTCTCTCTGCTCTCTCTCTCCCCCAAAAGTGCTCAAGAAGCCCGAAGGTCTAGAGGGCTTCCTGGAGGTGGTGCTCCTATACCCAAAGCAGGATGTATCTATTTTCTAATAAAATAATGGCCCCAATTTCCAGAGTGTCTGCTAAGGCCAGGCACGGTCTATATACCGCCTCATGTAATTCTTATTGCAATCCTTCAGGGTTTCATTATTCCTAATTTTCAGATGAGGAAACTCAGATGAAACTCAGTAATTAAGTAATTTGCCCAAGATCACCCAAGGTCACTTGAACCTGGGTAGTCTGACTCCGGAGCATTTAAGCAGCATGTAGTACTTTCTTGTATGATGTCTGTGTTTGTATTTGCGGGGGGCCTCCTCCCAGCCCCCCCTCACGCCCCCCTCCCCTTGCTGCTCTGGCTCCTCTGAGAGCAGGGCCCGTCTCCCCGGGGGGGGCGCTGGGTCCGTCCTGCCCCTGCTCCCTGCTAGCTCTTCTCCACTTTGGATAGGGCCGTGGCCACATTGGCCAGCCACTGAACCACACTGTCCCGTCCGCTAGTGAACGTGGGATGAGAAAGGAGACAAGCTCGAGTGTGAGGCCTACTGGGGCCATAGTGATGCAAGGTGACAGGCTCACGGGAAGGGATAAGGCCCCAGGACCAGGGGCGATGGGGCAGGTGTGGCCCTGGCAAGGCCAAGTGAATGGCCCAGGGTCCAACAGGTCTAGGCGGTGTGGGAAGCAAGCTCCAGCCTCCAGGGAAGGGGCTGGAAAAACTCAAGCAGGATGTTAGGTCCCCAGCTAAGCAGGCAGGGGAATCGGAGCTGAGCTCAGGGGCTGTGGGGGAATGGAGTGCTAGGAGGGAAACTGAGGCAGGAACCTTATCCTCCTGGGCCAACCTGCAGGTCAACGTGCAGGCTCATGACCCTAAGGGTGACCTGGACATATAGCCTTAGGCCTGTGGACAGTGGGATATCATCCCTGTGGCTGGCATTACCGAGCCTACTAAGACACCTGTGGCCTGTTCGGGTGGTCTCAGACCTAGGCAGTGCTGGGTCTGCAGGTGGGCATGAGTGTTCTAGTTTGGGGAGCAGGGAAGAAAGTCCAGGTGAGAAGAGGTGATGATGGTACCCCCTCAGCACCCATCTCTCCCAGCGTCCTGGTTGCTCAGAACTCCCCCAGAGGCCTGCTCTCCAAGGCCATCTAAGGGTTTGTGTTGCCTGGGGTTTAGGAGGGAAGGACCTGATAACCCGTATGTAGGACTTTATACTAAAGTGTCAATGACTACTTTTTTTTAATAAAGTGTCTGAGGACCTCAAAGCAGTCCCTGTTGGCATGATTTCAGGGGATGGAGGTATTGATTAAGCTGTGGATGCCATCCACACCAGTAGCCTAATCAGAACCTACTTGCCTTCCTCCACACATGGAAACCAGAGGCAAGGCTTCAGTTCCCACCAGGGGATTTTTCAGTGGTGGCGGCATCCGCAAGCTGTGTACCTACTACGAGCTGGGCTCTGGAGAGAGTGCTTCGCATGTGTTTTGTCAGCTGATATGACAGCCGGTGAGTCTCACGTCTCGTTTTTACAGGTGGAAAGTCCTAGGCTCAGGGGGAGGAGTGACACAGTGAGAAAGCGTCGGGACCCGGCTCCAACCCCGACATCCGACAGGACTCCCCGGGCCGGGCTCTGTCCCCGTTGTCCCAAGGGGCTCGCTGTGGGGCCAGCAACGCTCCGTGTCAGGAGCATCCAGTTGCAGGGCCGGGTCAGGAATGACCTCACGTCTGACCCATTCTGGAGACCTGAACACCCCATCTCCGCTACCCCCCCCTCTCGGCGCCCCCGGCCCTGGCTCTCCCCGCCTCACTCCTGTTTTGACCCCGTCTTCTCGTTCCTGCCTCCGCCTCACTTGACCACAGTGGGAAGCGGCTGTCCGTCTTGTCATTGGCACCCTGCCTGGGGCATGGCGTCTGGCATTTTCTCTCACCGCAACCCCACGTCAGGAGCACCAGTAAGACAGGCCCCACCTTGGGCCACAGCGCCAGCCAGCTACACCCGATGTGTGCAGCCTCCGCTACTGGGCCACTGCAGGACGGGGCACGGAGGAGGAAGTGACAAAGTCCGCATGGCCCTTTGGGAGCCAGGAAGCTTCCTCTTCCTCCTGCCTGGCCCTCCTTCTGAGGGAGACGTGAGGACCCCACCCCGTGGTACAAGACGAGCCACAGAGCTGGCCGAGCCGCTCTGCACCGGGCGCTTGTCCCTGTCAGCTCTGGCCGGCTGTGAGTTCCCTCACTGGGACCCATCGCTTCCAGACAGGCAGGCTGGCACTGGGAGAGTGGTGGAGGCCACTCGTTGCCACTCGCCGGTGGCCCTGTGTTGTCTGGCTCCCGTGCGCGGGGCTCACTATTCCCAGCCCCACGGCTGTGCCGCAGCTGTGGCCACCTCGCTCCACCCCGCCAGCCTCGTTCCATGGAATGACCGTTGGCCCCCTGCATGGGAAGACAGATGACTGCTGTCACCGGGCAGGCGTGTGACACGGAGACCCGAACTGGGGCCGGCAAGGGCAAGTGCGGCCAGTTGTGGACGGGCCAGGAGCTGGTTGGGTCTCTGGGGCAGGACAGATGTCCAGGACCCTCGAGGAGCACAGGTGCCATTCCGGAGTCCTTGCCTTTCCTCATCACCTTACTCTTGGGGTGCAGCCGGCTCTCGCCTTCAGGACCCGCTGGTGGACAGGGGAGGGCACCACGGGCAGCTCCCGGACCCCTCACTCGCTGCGCCCGTGGGTGCCAGGTGAGGCTCCCCGTCCTGCAGTGACCCCGAGTGCTCACTGCCTGGCCCCGCCTGTCTTTGCCTGTCGCCATCAGTGCTGTTTGCCCGACTGTCTGTCGCAATGCTGGAGGAGGAGGAGGAACAAGAGGAGGGTTGGGGAGTCATTGACACCCACGGGACCCTGTGGTGGGAGGACTCCCCTCTCGTTGAGCTGTGGAACTAGAGGGGCCAACTGCTCAGTCTGCCTGGACCAAGGGGGTCCCCGGGAGGTGGCCCAGAGGTGGAGCCTTGCTGTCCTTCCTCTCCTCCTCCCCCAGAGCCTCTCCAGGAAGGCAGCTTTGTGGTCACCATGCAGCTTGGGGTGAGCCTGGGTCTGGCCCTGGGGGACAAGGTCTGCTCTTCATTCGTTTCCCCACTTGGAGTCCTCCTACGAACCCTATATTCCAAGAACCAGTGCACTTGAACCCTGGCGAACGAGGGGGTCCCATTTCACTGGCACTGTCCCAACCCCAGGTGAGGCAGGGGACACAGCCTGCCCAGGAGAGCTGAAGGTCCACACTGAGATGCAGATGCATTGTCAAGTCCAACGGTGGTGGGAGGGGAGGGGGTCAAGGACGTCTCCGAACATGAGACAGAGAAGGCCAGGAGCTGAGAAAATCCAGAAGCAAAACTGGTGCCAACAAGCATTCCAAGGCCTGCAGGGAAGCCCAGTTTGATGGCAAGTCAGCCATGGAGGCTGTGAGAGCTTGAGCCTTGTTGAGGGACAAGAAGGGCCAGACAGAGCCTTGACCAGACGTGACAAGTCACATCTGCACACAGAGTGACAAGACTAGACTTTAGAGATCACACACAGTCTAGCAGGCCATGCGGGGGCAGCCAGGTGCCAGCTCGGTGCCAGGCAAGCACGGGATGCAGAGTGGTCCACGAATGCGACGTCCTGAGCGCGGAGCCTGCTGTTGTCCACGTGGGCGGCTGTAACCAGCACCGTCAACAGGGTGTTTCGTAAGCACACGCTGCCTGGCCCGGAAGGCCGCCTGTCACTCTCAGAAAGGACTTAGGGAAGGAGAGGCTGAGCGAGACAGGGGCCCTGCCCGCGGGAGACTCATGTGGCCGGCGCCTTGCAGACAGCTCCTCTCTAATTAATCTCCGCAATGCTCTCGGGGCTGGAACCGGGGAGAGGAGAAGGCTGGCGGGAGCAGCTGTTCAGAAGATCCTTGTGTTTTGTGTCTGCTTTCAGCTGGGCAGGAGGCTGCAGGCTCCTGAGGGAGAGAGGAGCTCGCATTGGGGCCCGAAAAATTCGAGAAGTTACAGAAAACTTCCTCTTCAGAGAGACAAACAGGAAATCTACTTAATTTTTTTTTTTTTTTTTAAATTTAAAGTGAGTGACACAGTTCATTTGTGTGCCCGGTAACCTCTCTGCCTGAGGTCGTGGACCGCCTTGTCCATATTACCTGCTATAATGACCAGGGTGGGGTTCTGGGGACAGCTGAGCCGAGTCATCTGGAACATCTGGAACACATCTGCAGCTGTGAGTGGCTAGTGGAGGTTGCAGGCTAGGGAGGCGGAAACCCTCATCCTGGCTGATGCTTAGAGACAAAGCCCCCGTAGACCCCTGCAGACCCATTCCCAGACCTCGGCCTGCTGCCCTGCTAGTCTGCAAGGTCACCGTGGGGACAGACTTTGCTCACAGTGCTCTTCCCTGTCCTTCGTACCAGCACCTACTCCAGAAGCACCTCCATGTTTTGGGGAGGTGACATTGACTTACAAACCAGACATGAGCCTCAAACACAGCTCTGACCCTTTTGCCCCAAACCCAAAAACTTTCAGTGTCCATAGAAGTTTGTGCAAACCTCTCTGCCCAGCTGGCGCTGAGCATTCTCGGGCCAGCTCCTGCCTCCGCTGGCAGATGTAACCTTTGGCTCTCCTGCCTGCCTCTCCCTCCCCTGCCCAGCCCCTCCTCCTCCTCCCCTGCACAAGCTCATTTCTCTTTTGCTTCCCAAACTCTGCTCAAGCTGTTCTCCCAGCCTGGGACTGCCCCAGATCAACTCCCGCTGCCTCCAGGAAGACTTCCCAGGCCCTCTGGCTGGAGGGAATCTCTCCCTTCCTCCTGGCCCCCCTGCCCCCATGTCTTGCAGAACTTCCCCTCATCTGCAGCTGTGAGTGTTATTTATGTTTGTCTTGTTCCTGGGGACTGGGGACTTAATTGCATTTGTGTCTGCTCTTTCCCTAGGCCTGGCATAGTGCCGGCCCAGAGTAGGTGTTCAATAGATGCCTAATTCTGGCGCAAAGACGCTTTCTGCCGTGGAGAAACTTCCGGCCCCATGGCCTCTCCACATGAACAGTGAGCTGAGAGTGAGGAGGGCTCCTGAGCGACCCTCCCTCAGTGGCATCAGCTGCTGGCAGTCAGGGCCTAGGGAGGCCTGAACTGGTTCCTACCAATGTGGAGGCTGGAGTCTCGTCTTCCTTCTTTACTGTTACTCTTTAAATGAAAGCAATACCCATGAATGATTTTTAAAAATTGAGCAATACAGAAAGATCTAGAAGAAAAACTAAGTCTCTCTCCCCTTTTCTGATCCCTAATCCCTGTCCCCAAAGTTTCCTGTGTATCCCACCAGAAAAAAGTATGTATATATCTGCATATAAATGCACACCATTTTAAACAATTACATAAGGGGAGCACAGTATACACACACTGCTCCACTTTGGTTTTTCATTTTTATCTTCAAGGTCACTTACTTTGGATCCACAGAGATCAGCCTCCTTGTTTGTCGTCACCGCAGAGCAGTCTATTAGATGGATGGACCAAAATCACCTGGGCAGATTTGATCAGCTGAGAGTCATTTGGGATGTTTCCAACTCTTCGGGGTTACAAACACTTGTGCGCACCTTGATGTTCCTTTGTGAGGAGGAGGAGGGACCTCACAGTAGAACTGCAGAATCAAAGGGCGTGTGCATAAAAGATGTCACCTGAGTCACCAGAAAGTTTGCACCTGTTACTCTCCCACCATCAGGGTAGAAGGGCACAGCTGGTTTCCCAGCAGGTGACAGTACCCGAGACATTTTTGCCCGTTGTCCTGGGCTGTTGGGGAGCTGTCCTCCCCCGCTTCCTATCCCTGCTGCTGTCCTGCCTCGGGCCCCATCTGTTGCCAGGTCTTAGGGCTGCCAAGCTGCCAAGCGAAAGGCGATGTTCGTCGTTTGGCATCAAATGAGCCAAAAGATGCTCAAAATTGAATCAATCTGGAATTTGCTTGAGTTCAAGTGTTCCTTTTAAGGTGATGTAGTCAAGTCAATCTGGTGGAATGTATCCAGATTTCCTTGCCTTCCTAATCTCTGTGTAGAAAAGAGGAAGAGGCATTCATTTGGAGTAATTTATATGATTTTGGTGGAAGGGGGTATGTGTCTCTAAGAGTGGCAAGACTGGATCATGGGATGTGAGGCAGGTGGGACCAGGGTCACGTGGGCACAGAGGCTCCTGCAGGCCCCACAAGGATAAGGGTCCCCGAGGACACAGGCTGCCACTATGTGAGTGGCCCCACCTGCCTCCCACGGTGCTCTAGACACATGGACATTCTTCCAGGCCTTGCTTAGGCCCGTCACCGTCCCCCCTGCCCTGCCCTTTCCCGCGCTCCTCTCTCCTGCTGTCCGCATGGCCGGCTCCTTCTTACCCTCCAGGTCTTGGCCTAAGGGTCCTCTCCTCAGAGAGCCTCCCTCGCCCTGTCCAGGGGTACATCCCTCTTCTGCAGGACGCTCCGCACGGTCCCTTTGCAGCACCAGTTGCTCATTCTTTTTGCACATTTGCTTGTTGTCTGCTTTCCCCACCGCGAGGGTGTCAGCTCCCGGTTTTGTTTGCCGGTGCGTTGCCCAGTGCCCAGTGCAGAGCCTCGTGCAAGGAATCGCTCAGTGCGCGTTGGTGGGGTGAATGAATGCGTCTGGGAATGAATGATCAAAGGAAGAAAAGCGAGTGGGGGAAGGGAAAATCAGTGGGGCCCTTCGGTGAATGTGAATAAGTCTCTTCACCAGGCGGCAACAGAAAGGAGTGTCTACTTCGGGCAGAGAACAGGCTCATATCGGCAACTGCCCTCTGTGACCGAGGAGTCCCTAGTCCCCCTGCGGATGAGTGGCCAGCACGAGGGCCGTGCCTAGGGACAGGGAGCCGAGAGGTGATTCCTGACAGCTTCCAAACCATGCGGCAGAGAGGCAGAGAGACGTGCAAGTACAAGAGAGAGACACAGAGTTTATGGGAGCCAGGACTCTCTGACTGGCCCGAGAAAAAATATTAGGGGTCGTACCTGGGGAGAGGTTGCCGGGAACTCTCAGCATGAGCGGAGCCTACCCACCTAACGCTTGGGACAGCTGTTAAAGGCTGTGTGATCAGAGAAGCATTGTATACGTTGACGCCGCTGCTCTGTCTTCCCCGTGACAAATCCGGACTGTCACATGCCAGCCACTGAGAAAAATAATTTGAGCTGCCCCAAGGTGGTGCTGCCTGCCAGCCAACAGTTCATCGTGGGCAGTTTTCTTTCTTTGTTCAACAGTATACGTGCAACCGTTTCAAAATTTTATTGCATTTTGCCCACGTTGTTTTACAAAAACGAGTGGAAAGTAGAAAAAAAAGGTGCTAATATTAAAGGCAAACAACATAATTTTTCTATGCTAATATACATGCTTTAAAGATAGATATCAGTGGCCAATCTTTGGCCTCTGTTGGATGCTTATTGGACTTATGTGAGTCTCCTATAGACTTAATGGTAAAGGAAGAAAACAACATGAAAGAAAATGCCATAAATATTTGATTAGAATTCAAAACTATTTTGGACCTCTCAGAATGAGGGCCACTATTATCTAAATGGTGTCTTGTGCAAATTAGAAGAAGAGACTCCTTTTTCTGGATAAATACAACCCTGTATCAGGGTACATAGCTGGATTTCAATCTCCACTTAACTCTTGGCCAGATACCCTTGTGCAGTGCACAACCTGCCCAACTCTACAGTGTTGACACGAAGCAACAGCTACTTACAATGTGTAAATCTCTTGCTCCCCTTCTATACAGTGAACTTTACACACATTTTAATATTTATGAAAGCAGAGGACTGCCAATATACAGTCCTTTCTATTCATTTACTCTTTAAATTAGAAGGCTTGTCTCAAATTTAAGACATCACTACAAAATTTGAGAATGCAGGAACGTTAAACTATGAAAAATTGCTTGAAGGGCAAGATCAAAGTTTAGCAATCTTTCTGCCCCTTTTGGGGCAGCAGCCGCTCTCCGCCTTGTTTTCTAGTTGTCTGTATTGCTGCCGCTTCCTTCCACTAGATCATCAACCCTCTGAGGCAAGAACTGTCTGTCTCATTTGTCTCCTGACTCCCAGCGAACGGCACAGAGCCTGTGGGAGTTTGCTGGTTACACTTTGATAAAAAATGACAAGAATTACTGGAATAATCGTTGTTGTAATGCAGAAGAGTTAATACATTTTCTCCGGGTACTTGAGTTCTGGGCTCCCGTAGCCTTTGAGGCATAAGCAACACCTGGTTGAGTTTGCTTCTGATTCCAGAGGTTGGTGGGCAAACCTTTGCTAACACCAACAGGGCTTGGTGGAAGCTCATGGAAGCTCTTTAAGCATCAGATCTCACTTGGGATTGAGCTGTGCCTTCGCAAAAGGACTGCATTCTGGGGCCTCGTGAATTCTAGCACTTTCCTTCAATGGTATGTTTTTTTTAATGGGTTCCTTCCTAGTCACCCCTAGGATCCTGGGCTGACCTTTGGGAGCAGCCAAATGGGACAAAGGGTGAGATGTAGGGAAGGAAGTAGAGCCCATAGTGATGGTAACCATTAAACAGGATGGGCTTTTGAGCAGCGCCGCAGACGGTGGACTGGAACGGCTTAGCCCTCTCACTTAAGGAAAAGTCTGGGAAACGCTTAGGAAAACTGAGAGGCCCGGCTCAGTTGGCCACGCAGTGGATCAGCAGGCTGCCTCCGCAGAGGGGAGCGAGCTGTGTTCACTTCCCCAGTGTTGGAAGACTGGAAGTTATCTCACGTTGGAAAAGCAATAACTATTCACACACCCTACCTCAGTTTCCTGAAAACTTTGATTTTTTTAGGTATTCTAAGAAGACTGAAAACTCCTGCTGCTCTTTCTAAGCTATGTTTTACGCCACAGACTTGGAGGTTCTCTCATTTTAGCTTGATGCCTTTGTCCTCCGATGTGTCCATCTCACCGGACTTTCCTACCATCACTGAGTTGGGATGAAGCTCACCTTGTTATGCAAATGGAGCGCTGGCTCTGGGTGGGGAAATGTCTTCACAATTTACAGATAAACCTCACATGGTTGTTTCTGAGCAGCAATTGCTTTAAAAAGGAATCTGTCGTTGAACTCCACTGGGCAGACTGTGTCCTATGTTGCCTTCCTCAGCAGCTGTCTGGATCTCTTTGAGCTAGGAACAGCTCCTCTTGGTCTTCATGCTATCTTTTATGTTTTCTTTGTTCTGAGACAGGGTCTCGCTCTGTCACTGGGCCTGGAGTGCAGGGGCATCATCATAGCTCACTTCCAACTCCTGGGCTCAAGCGATCCTCCTGCCTCAGCCTCCCCTGTAGCTGGGACTACGGGCATGCGCCACCACACCCAGCTAATTTTCTTATATTTTGTAGAGATGGGGTCTCACTATGTTGCTCAGGCTGGTCTTGAACTCCTGGCCTCCAGCAATCCTCCCACCTCAGCCTCCCAAAGTGCTAAGATTACAGGCATGAGCCACTGTGTTTTCTGTAAAACAAATAGGAAGTCATTGTCTGGTAAAGTCTTGCCAAAGTGTGGCCCTGGGAACAGGCATGTCTGCAACAACACCCTTGAACCTGCAAGAAATGCACAAGAAATTGCAGGCACCACCCCAGAACTTCTGGATCCAACCTGTATTTTATCAGTATTCCCGGGTGTTTCGTTTGTACATGGAAGATCGAGAAGAGCTACTCCAACGTCCCTTATGGCTGTAAAGCTCTGTGAAGGTGTACTGTAGCCATAGCCAAAATATGCTGAGCCCTTCGCTGGGAGCCAGGGCTTCTTAGGTGAGCTCATCTCATCCTGAGCACCAGCCCGAGGCAGGGGCAACCACAAGTCATACTTCCGAAGTGAGAAAGCTGACACTAGGCTTGGGAGAGTCCTTTCTCGGCAGAGGTCACCGGCTAATTGGAGACAGAGCTGGAGTCACAGTCAGGTCGGCCTGACCTCCCCCACCCTCCACGCAGTGTCGCCTCGGGACCTAAGGCGAGGTTTTGGAGAGGAATTGACACTTGAACTTCCCGTTGCCAGATGCTGAGGGGCTTGCCAGGCTGAGAGTGGGAAACACATTCCAGGGGAGGAAAGAACAAGGCCAGTGGCCCAGAGCAGGGAGAAAGTCTGGCAAGTTCAGAGGGGGTCTGAGGTTTAGTTTTAACAAAAGGAATTCTAATTCTGCACCAGCTGCTTCTGTTTAGCGCAGGCTGGGAGGAGGGGAAATAGTCAAGTTACCTAAATTACCAGCAAGTTTGGATGAGGTCTAATGACATTTTAATGTGTTTTCCGAAGGTGCCGTCTATCGAAGTAAATTTTATCATACCAGGGGAGTATGCTCATCGTACTGGAGAAAGATCGTTCTTGTGCATTTAATTTGCTTTTTATAATTTAGCTATCACTATGTAAAAAGGAAAACTTCACCCTCCACACTTAAAGCACTGCAAGGGTAGAGAGCCTGGGAGTCTCCCTTTGGCAGGATGGACTGTTTACCAGGCAACCTTAGAGTCGAAATTCTTCCTGTATTTGCCAATCTGTCCAAGGTTCTGAAGTTGTCCTCAAGGGGTCCCCACATCACTGGGCAAAGCATCCCCAAGTCGCCAGAAGTGAATGTGGAGAGGCCAGAAGTTATTTGGTAACATACGGCCATGGCAAAACCCTCGGAACCAACCCTCAGAGGCATCCACTGGAGTGAACGTTCTTTAAGCCCGTCTTCAAAGATTTTGTTAGAGGGCCTGATCTCAGGATGAATTGCTGGATAAAAACATGGGAAAGAAAAAAATCAATACCTCCTCTCTAACTTGCATTTTCCTCTGCTGAGCAGATATCTGAACCAGCTGGGAAGAATGGAACTGCGAGGAAAGGTGGCCTGAACAATGAAGATACGTACCCAGGAGCCTTGAGTTGGGGCAGCTCCAGGCTTGCTAATACAGTGGCTCCTCAATGGGATTTTGACCTTGGGCACTTCTCAATCTGTCTTCTTCAGCATGCTGGTCTATCCTACTACTGTCAGCTCCCCTCATGGTCCCCAGATGGTGACAGCAGTTCCAAAAGTCACTGATATAAAAAAGGGAAGATTCACTGCATGGGTTTCTTTGTTTCTTTCTTTTCTTTCTCTTTTTATAAAGACAGGGTCTCACTCTGTTACCCAGGCTGAAGAGCAATGTCACCATCAGAGCTCACTGCAACCTCAAGCTCCTGGGTCCCGGCAATCCTCCTGTCTCAGCCTCCCGAGTAGACTACAGGTGCCACCACGCCTGGCTATTTTTTTCCCCATTATTATTTTTTGTACTGACGGGGTCTCACTATGTTACTCAGCTGGTCTCGAACTCCTGGCCTCAAGCAATCGTCTCAGCAGATTTTTCTGCTTTTGAGAAAAGCTCTGAATGCCACCACTATCTAGTTACATCACACCATATATTAGGTGTCAGTTTCCACAGCGCTAACTACTCCCCCCTCTTCCCCTCTTAAAAGGCAAGACGTACAGTCTGTATTGAGGCCATAAATGAAAAACACTCAGAGGAGAGCAAACAAATAAGCAATTCTGCTTATTTGGAGCAGAAACTCACAAGCAGGCAGGGTGATGGGATTCATAGTGAAGGTAAAGGAAGACGTCACGTGTGCTCTAACCGCAGGCTGTGGGCATAGGAAGCTGAGGCAGACTGATCAGAAATGGGGCGTTTTATGTGACTGGTCCTGAGTTGGAAGAGGGGTAAAAAATAGGGACCCTGGCAGTCGTGGGTCGGGGCCTGACCTTCCTGGCCGGCTGCTACAGAAGCTGTGGCTTGGCTTCTCGGCAGGTTGCAGCTGATGTTGTGGATCAGAGATCTGTTGTCCCCTGGGGCCTGGCCATTGTCTGTTTGTATATTCAGTCCAGAGCCATCATAGAAAGCCCCTCCTCAGCATGGCGTAAAGAGCCCTTAGCCTTGACTCCAAGCAAGGTGGGGTTTAGGTGGGGTTTCCGACCCCTCCTCCTGACATCAGAGCCACCACCACCCACAGACACGTCCAGCTCCCGCCTCTCCCACCCAGCAACGGCAGATCCTGTTTCCAGAACACGTGTCTGTCTCACGCCGGTCCTTTGCCTGCGCTCACCCTCAGCCTGAGTACTTTCCTGCTTTACACCTGCCCATCAGGGATGTCCCAGGAACCCACACCCTGAACCTTTTCCCAAGCTCTTTCCCTCCACCTTACCTGGTTCTCTCCCTAATCGTCCCTTTCTCTGTGGTCCTGAAACTACTTGTGTGGACTTTACTGGGGTGATGGAGGGACCACATTGTGCTAAAGGCACTCGCTACCCATTTTCCCTCCCTTATACATGGTGCTTTCTTTGTGCCTAGTATAGGATTTTGCAGATGGTAGTCTCACAACAAAGGATTTTCTGGAGGAAGAAAGGAAGATGGAAGGAAAGAAGGAAAAAAAAGGAAGGAAGGAAGGAAGGAAGAAAGGAAGGAAGGAAGGAAGGAAGGAAGGAAGGAAGGAAGGAAGGAAGGAAGGGACTGTCAATGGAAAAGAAGACAAACTGTAAAATAATTTAAGGAAGTTTATTCTGAGCCAACGTTAAGGACCATGGCCCAGAGCCACTCCCAAGAAGACTTGAGCAAGTGGACTCAATGTGGCTGGGTTATAGTTCGGTTTTATACATTTTGGGGAGGCAGGAATTACAAGTAAAGTCATAAATCAATACATAGAAGACATACATTGGTTTGGCCCCAAAAGATGGGTCATCTCAAATCGGGAGCTTACAATTCATGGGTGGATTTAGGGATTCTTTAGTTGACAATTGGCTGAAAGAGTTAGGCTTTGTCCAAAAGACTAGGAATCAGTGGAAAGGAATGCCTGAGTTAAGATAAGGGTTTCCCATCTTTTATGTGATGCTATACCGGAATCAGGTTGGGAAGAAAACCACATCATAAAAACCTGTTTACTGAGATGTTATCATTTGTAGGCATGACTCACCAGGCCCCCTTAGAAAGGAATTTCTGGGCAAAGAAAAAGATCAGAATTCAGTCCTCAGAAGGAAGGAAGGGAGAGAAGGAAGGAAGGTCATAGGTTGGGGTGACAGATAAGATGCAGGACACCAGTTAAATCTGAATTTCAGATGAATGAATAATTTTTTTGTATGTTTCAAATATTGCATTGTAGGTAGATTTAAAAATATTGTGCGGGACGCACTTACACTAAAATGCTTCTTATCCTCTATCCAAAACAAATTCGACTGTACCTCCTGCATTCTTGCTGCGAAATACAGCAACTCTGGTTATACAGCAAACACTTAACTAAACTTGAAATTAGTCTGACTGTGAGGCTCAGAGAAAATCTCCCTGGTCCACTCTTCCCTTCCCCGTTTGCAAGAACTCTGCCTCTAGGGCTGCACGTGCTTTGCTGAGGTTGGGCTGACATGATAAAGCCCCAACGGCTGGCTCCTTCCCTGGAAATCCAAAGCAGGCTGGCGGTTGCCTAGAGAACCTTGGACAACTCTAGGGGAGGAGAAATGCATGGAATGTTACTGGGAAGACCAGGAGAAGGAGTCCTTAAAGGGCCCTTTCCTTAAGTCCCAGGCACTTCCTTCTCTTAGAAAGATATGCGATAACTGTGAAGTACCGTATTTCCCCGAAAATAAGACCTACCCATAAAATAAGCCCTAGCAGGCTTTCTAAGCATTTGCGCAATAGAAGCCCTACCCCGAAAATAAGACCTAGTGATGGGCGTGGCTACGCAGCGTATCTGCACAACCCAGCGGTAAAGAAGAGGAGCAACCCTTCTCATCTGCCCCTTGAGAGCTCTATTGCTTGACATGAGAGATTGGGGCCAATGGTTCTAAAGGAAATAGAGTCACAGGAAATTTAAGATGCAAATCGGGGTTTGGAGAGTTATGATGATGTTCCAGAAGAAGACAACTTAATTATATTTGAATAAATGTAGATTGTTGTACCGTACTTAAAAAAATAACAGATCCCCTGAAAATAAGCCGTAGGGTGTCTTCTTGAGGAAAAATAAAGATAAGACCCTGTCTTATTTTCGGGGAAACACGGCACAACAAGGAGGTGTTTCTTTGTATCGAGGAGGCCTTCCGTGATAACACGTGGTGTTCAGAGAAGCCCTGCACCATCAGGCGAGAGGAAAAGACAAAGGCTGGTCCACACTGTGTGCTGACTCCCTTCTGGATCCCACTTCACCCTTGAAATTGTGGGGGGAATGTGTGCAGTGGGTTGAATGGTGACCTTCAAACCTGAGACTGTGACCTTGTTTGGAAATGGGGTTTTTGCAGGTGTAATGAAAGATCTTGAGATGAGATCAACCTGCAGTATGGGGGGGGGGGGGGCCGCATAAGGACACGTGGAGGAGGAGACAGACGCACGGAGGAAAAGGCGATGTAAGACGGAGCAACGCAAACCCTGGCGCGCTGGAGGCATCGGAAGGTGGAAGATGCAGGAAGGATCCTCCCCTCGAGCCAGAGGATGGGTGGCCCTGATGACACCTCGATTTCGGACTTCTGACCTCCAGAACTGCGAGAGAACAGATTACGGTTGTTTTGAACCACCGAGTTTGTGACAATTTGTTGGGAAAGCTACAGGAAACCAGTAGGTCATACGGCTAGAGTCCTAAAGCAAAACGCACTGTTTCACATCTTAATGTCATGTGCAGAACCGCAAACCAGCGGTCTCCAAGTGGGGTGTTGGACACAATCCGCTGGGCTGTGTGGAAGATACTGGAACTTTGGGGCTAAGAAAATAAGAAAGCAATTATTCTTTCCGAATCTTTTAGGATTCAGATGGGCACTAGTAGCTTCCTTCAGTGGGTGAGTCAGAGGGTCCTCTGTTACCCACGGCACAGGGACGCTCTCAGAGGCTCTGCAGTGTGGGGGCCGACGGTGGTCACCCCACCACCCGTGCATCAGTGCTCGGGGGAATGTGAGATATTACAGTCTACATGCACGTGGGCAAGCGAATTTATAAACAACATGATCTAGTTTTAACTAATCTTTATGAAATGAAAAAATGGTTTTAATAGATTATTAGAGACTGAGGATTAAAGGAAATATGAATAGTATAAGTCTAGAAAACAACAAGAAATTAGCAGAGCATATGTGGCTAGCGTGAGCTCTCTATCGGCACATTATGGGGGAAAAATGAGATCTGACGAGAATTCTGCCTTCTTGTTCCCACAAATTAAAATTATCAGGAAGGTCCCTTGAAAGATGGATATCATTCACAGTAAGGCTTATCCTTAGTGTATATTGCACCTTGGAATATTAGTTATTAATAGTAAAAAAAAAAGCATCAAAAGTAACATTTAAAATATTTCTTTTCATCTTTAACTCATCTATTTAAAATTTCTATTTAATGGAGTGTGCATGTAATATATACATATATATGTATATACACATAATATATGTGCATGTATATATGTATACATAATATATACATATATACATGCATACATTGTAGTTACAGAGTTTTAAGAATTAGTGATTTCTATGGACTGAATTGTTTTCCCCCCAAATTCATATGTTGAAGCCCTAATTCCCAGCATGACTGTATTTGGGAATAGGGCTTTTGGGAGGTAATTAAGGTTAAATGCCTTCATAAGGGTGGGGTCCCAATCTAATAGGATTGGCTGCCTTATTGGAAGAAGAGGCAGAGAGAGCTTGCTCTCTTCACGTACGTGCATGGAGGAGACGCCGTAGGAGGACACAGCGAGAAGGTGTTCCTCTGCAAGCCAGGAAGAGGGGCCTCACCAGAACCTGACCCTGCTGGCACCCTGATCTTGGACTTCCAGCCTCCAGAACTGTGAGCAACTAAATTTCTGTCGTTTCAGCCACTTGGTCTGTTATTTTGCTATGGCGGTCTGAGCAGATTAGCACAGGGACATATGATCAAAAACATTTGGGGACCACTGAGAAATGGGTCAGTGTGGTTGATTGTGGCAGTAATGACCCTGTTTGTTCTCCGTTCCCTGCTTCCATGCCCTTGTGTGGTTTCTTCCCACAGGACTCTGGCTTTGGCCTTGTGACTTGCTTTGGTCAAAGGAAAAATGGCTAATGCGTTGCAAGCAGAGGCTTAGAAAGTGCTTTTGGGTTAGAGCTTGCCTTCTTTCTTACTGTGGGACCTTTTGGCAGCTACTGAATAGCCCCCCACAGCCTCCTGAAGGTGGAGAGACCATGGCAGGGAGGCTGCAAACATCCCAGCATAGACCTGGGACCCTCGTGTGAGGCCGTCCTGGACCACTCGGCTCTGGCCAGTCTAGTGCAGACCACAGAGCTGCCCAGATCACCCACAGAGTCATGAGAAAGTGGAAACATTTATTGCTTGAAGCCGCTAAGTTTGGGGGTGGTTTGTTATATAGCAAATGCTAAGTAGTGCAGTAGGGTGGGGACATTATAAGATCTTTTGCCCAGTTTAAATGCACTGCAATCTACAGAATAGATGATAGATCATCATCAGTCCTTCCAGTTTTGTCTTTGCATTGCCAGAGCCTAGAATAGGGCCTAGCACATATTAGATGCTCAAAAATGTTTGTTGAGTGAGTGGATAAAGAAGATGAATCATAGCAAACATACATTGAACGTTTTTAAAATACTTAATCCTTCACCTAAAATATGAGGTAGGTACTATGATTATCATGCCCATTTTAAATGGGGCAATCAAGGCTTAGAGAAGTCACTTGTCCAAGATCAGATCATTGGGAATAGCTGAGTAGGGACTGGTGCTCTCCCTTCATAGCAGCTGCTAAGGTACTGTGCAACATTACCAATTCTGGACTGCCTATCCTTCTATATGGAATGAAATTCTAAAAGCTAGAAACAGTTTTTAGAGAGTCCCTCTGTTGCCTCAGTTGTCCTTAGCTCGTCAGATTCCTGCATGCATACAATGATGGTTGGGGGCTGATCGCTTAGCTGAGAACCAGGTTTCTCATGACAGTGGCAGCTGTGGGCCTGTCGGGCTCTGCTTGATTGGGAAGAGGTCACCAATGGAGGTCATTAGGAGTAAAAGACACATGGCCCAGGAGCTGGTGGCTTCGATGCCAGTACCTGGGAGAGGAGCCAGGCTGCTGCTCCAGCTTGGGCTCAATGAGAACTAATTGATGCCAGTTGTATTCCCTAGCACCCAGGTGGTGCCCATTTTGCAAAGGAACAAAGCCAGCTCTGGAGAATCTGTGTTAGGCAGGACCTCTGCAGCCAGTAGCTTCCCCTGGTAGCTGTCTGTGGAAGGCTTTCTGTCTGTCCGTCCTGACGTCCATTCATCCTCAGATGGACACAAATTGGATTAGCCTGGTAGGGTCTGTGCACAAACCGCATGCTGGTGCCACTGGGACTTTGTTCATGGCAAGCTCCTATCTAAGAGGAGCAGGTCTGGCAGCTTCCAGAAGCTTCCAGAAGAGGACTCTAATAGTAACTGGTGCATGTGCTCAGAGTGTTACATCAGGTTATTCTCTCAGTCCTTGAAGGGGATGAGTTCCCAGTTCCCAGTGCTTCCATGCTGTTATTCTCCACGACAGTGTGCTGTTCTGGCTTATTTTGTTTGCGTGTTTATTTGATTTCTTTATCATCTCTCCCTCATTGAACTTCCAGCTCCATGAAGGTCAAAGTCCTGCTTGGACTTTGAATGCCTTTTTTGCTATGGTATCCTCAGCATAATGTCATGTGAAATGTAGATGTACGATAAAAATGTGTTAGGTGAATTCTTAAAGACAGATATCATTACTCTTATTTAATAAAATAGGAATCTAAAGTTCAGAAATGTTGGGTAACTTGCCCAAATTTATACAGCTAGTGGATATTAGAAAACCAAATTCTAATCTGAGTTCAACTGACTTCGAAAGCTATGAGATTTTTCTAAAGCATGAGGCAGGTACCACCTGTGGTAGAAGAGAGTAGTTAAGTCATGCATACATATGTTTAAAAAATATTATAATGCAAAAGTCATTTCCTTTCCATTTATCTTTTAGTTCTGATTATTTAAAAAAAAATAATTTTTCCAAAACAGAGCAGACCTCAAGCTCAGCACCTGCATATCAGCATGAGGTTTGGCTGTGAGAGGCAGAAAGCCAGGTAAGAGTGGTATAACAGGATAAGGTATGTTTCCCTCTCATGTAAAAGAACCAGAGGCAGGCAGCCCAGGGTTGGAAAGGCAGTTCTATGATTGTCAGGAACCCAGACTCCTTCTACTCTGTTGCTCTGGTATCCTTATCATGTAGAGTTGACTTTATATCCCCAAGATTGCTGGTGCAGCTCCAGCCATCATGTCCACCTTCCAGCCATCAAGAAGAAGGGGAAATTTCTGCCTCATTCTTTCAGGACCACTTTCTGGAAGTCATATACAATAATCAGGTTTATAGTCCTTTATCCACTAAGAGAATTGAAGAAGAGAGGAAGGGAGGAAATAATAATTTTGTTTCTATCACTGTTTTAAGTGCCTAGCTTTCACAAGGCCCACGGGCCCATTGCATTCAGCAGAGCCTCCAAGCTGGAAGCTTTGATCAGAAGCTCAAGAAGTGCTTGATTATTGGCAGGCTGTAAAAACAGGACTTGCCCTGTGGCTCTGGGTCCAAGATGATGAGGACAGGGAGTCACTTGGTACTGGGCCTTGTAGGGGAGAAGCAATTTCTTTCCTTCCCACGGGGTGTGTGTGTGTTTGTGTGTGGGTGGGTGGATGGGTGGGAAGTGGCCGCTCCCCTCATTGTGTCACCAAGCCCAATGAAGGGGAAAGATTGCAAAAGAATCCCTTGCAGGGCTTGGGGGTTTCCATGGGAAGTAGAGCCTTACAGTCCTTCCCGATCAGATGGTGCTCGGGCCCTGGACACTCTGATCTCTGGATGGGCCTCATTGATCAGGGTAGAATAGGGCTAGAGAGAAATGCCAGAGCAGAGAGCAGGCTGGGGCAGGCAACTGTCCGCCCATGTGTGGCCCTGAACACCCATGTGTGTGAGTTTCCCAAGCGTCCAGGTTCATGGTGGAAGGTGGCTGCCTCCAGGCAAAAGGACAGCTAGAGGCTGCCGGTGTATCTGCTCAGGTGCAGTGGAACCAGACCCCCACATGAGGAAACTGGGCAAGGGGAGGCCCCCTGGGGCCTAAGCCACCAGCATCTGCCCCCAGTAATGGTTAGCCAGGCAAGAAGCCCCCACGATGCACAGAGGACTACAGCATGACAGAGTCACCAGGAGACCTCCGTGCTTTCCCCTGAATCTCTGACTCCCAGTGTAGCCTCCACCCCTGAGAAGCTGGAGAAGGGGAGGGCAGTCCCAGAGGCAGACCATGCTCCCCTCCACTCCCAGGTCAGAGAGGAGGAAGAAGAGGAAGAGAGCAGACTGCCTGACCCAATGCAAGTCCCTGGGCCCCCAAGCCCAACCATAATGGGGAAAGGGCTGCCTTGGAATCAGATGAGGGATTAGAGCTCTAAACCAGATGGGGCTGAGTTTCAATAGGGAAAGGGATCCAAAAGCTCTGAAATCTGCCCAAGATCTTGTGAAGCGATGGGAAAGGAAGAGTTAACAGACCCGGGTTCATTCTTGTATTCCCCAAATGTACTTGCCCCCTACTATGTGTCAGGTGCTGCCAGGCGCACAGTCTCTGCCCTCACCAAGGAGTGGGAGAGACATGAGATGGAAAACAAACACACTCCAGGGGCAGGAAGCGAAGATTGCTGGGAAGGACTTTTGGGGGTGGGAGCAGGGAGGGAGGCAGCCAGCTCCCGAGGGGGGTACTGAATGAGGGCTTGAATGAGGGAGGAATTCCGTGACTGCAGGGGTAAGATCAGTTTGGGGGACATCAGCGTTTTCTCCTTGCTTCTCACTGGAGGAGGCCCAGCGAGCCTGGTAGGTCTCCCGGAGTGTGTCCAAGCTGGCTGGTTATTAGACTCTCAGATTCCTAAACCCAAGCCTGGGGTTCTGATCCAATTGCAGGTGTCGAAGCTGGCTGGTAATTAGAATCTCAGATCCCAAATCCAACCCTGGGATTCTGTCCAGTTGCATGAGGAAGGGGGCCAGGAACCTTTCCCAAAACTCCTCATCTGAGTCTGATTATCTGAAAGTCAGAGAACCACTGGCTGAGTCAACGTTCACAGCTACCACTCACCAAGCACGGGCTGGACCGAGGAGGGGGTTAGAAGCGTAGCTACTGATAGCTCTCACAGTGTATCAGGTAGTCTGTGAAGCACTTTACCTGCATTATCTTAAAAAAATATAACCCCCCTTGTAAGAACACTGAGGTGGATACTATTAGTCTACCCATTTTATAGATGAGGAAAGTGAGGCTCAGAGATATTAAATAACTTGGAAGGGCTGGCATCTCCCTGGACAGGTGAGTCCAGGATGGGGGAAACAAGCAGAAGGTGACAGCCTGGATGCAACGTGAGGGCCAGCTGCCCGGAGAGAAGCAGAACGCAGAGCCCACAGGGGCCCAGTGGGCAGATGGAGATAGTACTTGCCTTGGCTCTTTGTGGCAGGACTATGGATCGCACCACCCCAGGGTGGAGGGAGACAAATGGAGCCTAGGAACAAGAATTTGCCTGGAACATATACCAAACCCCTAGCAAACTGGAGGTTCCATGTTCAACATATCTAATGATAGTAACTCAGTGGAAACCAAAATAGTAACTGTTCTATACTTCTATCTTTGTGGCATCCCCCCTTGATTGACTCAGGGACACATGTCCCCTCTGTCCTCTCCCTTTGCTGTGCCTCTGGTAGTTTACAGGAGGCTTGAATGGACTTTGTTTTCTGTCTCTAGTGTTCATGAGATTGTGGTAGTCTTCTAATAAACACTTCCTGTGTTCCAGTTAGTTCGAGTGGTTTCAGATCCTTGCAGCCAACATATCCCTGTTTAGAAGAGAAATGATGGGATGGTTTCTGATACAGGCAAGTTGAGATGTGGCAGCGGATCACACCTGTTAAACTCTAGCAGGAAGCTGGGAACTGAGAGCTGGAACTTGGGTGATATATTAGTTAAGATAATGCCAGCTGCTGTGACATGAATGCTGAAAACCTCAGTGGCTTAACACAAGTTTATTTCTTGTTTGCACCAAGGGTGTGGCTGTTCCTGGTCAGACAGCCTCGGCCAGGGAGCAGGTCCTTCCACCTTGTGGCTCCTCCCTGCTGTGTAACCCTGGAGTGCTCCGTAGTCAACCACACATGGGCCAAGCCTGTAGGAAGCACTCGTGCCCAGATGAGACAAAGATGCCCTCCACTTACTTGTCATTGGCCAGAACGGGTCCTCGGTCACATGATCCCACCAAAATGCAAGGGGGCTGACGCTGTGGAGAACAGTATGGCCATCCCTCGAAATGGTAAACACAGAATCACCATCTGATCCAGCAATTCCACTCTGAGGTATGGACCCAAAAGAATTAAAAACAGGCGTTCAAACAAATTCTTGAACACAAATGTTTGTGGCATTATTTACAACAGCCCAAAGGTGAAACAATGCAAATGTCCATCAGTGGATGAATGGATGAACAAACTGCGGTCAATTCATACAATAGACTATTATTCAGCCATGAAAAGGAATGAAGCACCGATACCTGCTATGACACAGATGAACCTGGAAAACATGGTAAGTGAAAGGCTGGGCAGCTGCTATTTCCTAGTGACAACCACACACTCCAGAAGGGTGTCACATGTGTCTGGTGACTAGCTAAATATCTGTGAGTGCATATCTGCCCGCACAGTGCCCTGGGAACACACATTTACCTCCTCCCCAAGGGAGATAACCCAAAGAAATCTCAGGTCATTGTGTCCAGCTCAGAGCTGAGGATGTGCAGTCCCCTCTCCAGTTTGGATGTGGCTTCTCTTGCCTTGGTGACATATAAACTAAAGGCACGAGTTATCTGAATTTGTCCCTCTGCCTCCCTGCCCACCATACACAGGTGGAGTGGAAACAGAGTGACTACACTACAATCCTATATTCAGAAAGGGGAAGAATGGCAGAAAGACAGCATCCCACAGCTATGGCAATCATGAGATCCTGCTGTGCATGCATTGAAGAGGCGGGACCCCCATGGGAAGCCCCTCCAGTTAGACCCCATTCCGATTCCTGGGAGGAACACCCTGATCCATTTTTCTTTATGGCCCTGACTCCACCCTTGGAGAGATTTCTCCTTGATCATCATTTCCTGGGCCACATCTAAAGTGAGTATTGGGGAGTTTACCCCACTTAGAGGGTGTACAGCTTGCCAACTTCCCACCTGTGCAATCTTGGGGCCCCAACGGTTGTTTAACGCTTGAAAAGTAAACATTTTTCCCAGTTTGGGCTCATCATTTCTTTGGCAATGAAATGCCCTCAATAATGTAGTAGGCTTTTTACCAGACACAAAAAATACATACTATATGATTTTAGTTATCATATTCAAGAACAGGTCAAATTAAATGGTGACACTGTGTAGTGCCAAGTACTTTCCTAAAAAGAATCCCTTTGATTGGAATCATCCAGATAAAGAGACAGAAAGTGGCTCAGAGGGACTGAGTGACTTGTCTAGAGTCACACAGCCAGGTTGAGCAGAGGCAGGACTAGAGCCCACGCCTCTAAATTTACAGCCAGGAAGCTCTTTCACTCTAGTAAGGAGTGAACAGACACAGCAGTTACCAAATGCGGCTTTTTCTTTTGGTGCTTTTAATTAGCATATACGAAATACACTGCCAATCTAATTTAATTATAATTAGGTAACCAGAAGGCTGATTATGTTGTAAATTTAGATTAAAGAGCTGTTGCTTTCAATTAGGCTTGATTGTAAAGTGCTTTGACACTCTTCCTGGCCTCAAAGAAAGTTCATTATATAATTTCCCCACTTACTTTTATTTTGCCCACGGGTCTGGGGTGCTAGTGACTGGGCTAATGTTCCCAGGGTACCCCTAGTCTGGGACAGATCTGGACCTGGTCCCTATCCTGTTGGTGGCAAGGGCCCCCAGCCACTGCGGGGCAGTTGTGTTGGGGTGCTTTCGGCTGCAGGTAGTGGAAGATCCAACTGAAAATGCTCAAACCTCAAGAGGACTTAAAGTCTCAAATGGAGGTAAAGCACCTTGTAGGGTTGGTTAATTTGCTTTCAAAACATTCCCAGAGACCCAGATTCATCCCATTTTCCTGCTGCACTGACTTCAGCATATTGGATTCCATCCTCAGGGTAGTCCCTAACTGGTTTTGTGATTGCTGCTGCCCTGAGTTTTCCCACCCACCCAGAAGAGAACATTTCCTTCTTTGTTTCCACTGGGCCTCCGGTAGACTTCTTCTCATGACTCCTTGGCCAGGATTGCAGCGCAGACCTGTTTGTAAGTCAATCACCATTCCTAACGAATCACCATCATGTAGGGTCTTTTCTGGAGACCACGGTTGCCTGATGCCAGCCAGCAAGTTAGTAGAGACATTCGGGATAGGGTGTGGCCGGTGGCTTGGTTACCAGCAGTCCGTACCTGCAACCAGTGCAACCAGTGTGGCCACACCCCAGGCAGGCCTGGTGGGGCTCAGCCTGGGCGTCCAGTGTGATGACCGAAGACTCCAGCTGCAAATAATTGCTTCCTGACTATCAGATGTCTTCCGTCTCCTGTGGGCTACGCTTTAGCAGGGCTTGCAGGTGTTGCCAGTGTATGGCACAGTCAGGTGGGGAAAAGGATAGAAAAGAGTGGGGAAGAGAGAGGACCTTCTAGAAGATGATGAAGGAGGTGAGCTGTCTGGAGAAGAGGGAAAGCACTCCCACCAGCCCTGTTGTCTCTGGGGACTGTTGAGAGACCTGCCCCTTGGAAGGAGGGTACCAGAGAGAAGGAAGCTGGCAGTCCTCAGCACCCCTGCAGTCCTCAGAGCATTATCTGCCCAACCTACACTCTGCTGGTCCCTTGTCCCAGGCTGCCTCCAGATGTGACCATTCTCTTGCTGGCCAGCCACCTGTGACTTCTCCAGGGCCGGTGCCACCCATGGCCAGCTCTGCTTCCCTCTGCTGCTGTGCATGGCTACTTGTGGGCAGAGTGTGATGGGCACAGGCACAGGCCAGGGCAGACTCCTGTGCTCACGTTCCAGCTCCTCTTCCCTCTGACCTTGGAAATTTCCTCACGCTCTCTTCGCCTCAGCTTCCTTGTTTGTAAAAACTCTACTCACAGGGTTCTTGTAAGGATTAAATAAAATAATGGCCTCCAAGCTCTTTTGAACATGACCCTTAGTAAGAAACACACAATTTATATAAAGACACAGGAGAACGTATGGCATATGAACATTAAAATTAAGTGTGATCTATTCTGGTATTTTCTGTTCTATTCCTTTCCATTCTGTTTCATTAATAAAACATGCTGGTTGAGACCCTTTGGGGCAGGGGGAGGGAAGAAAATGCTTAGCACAGTGTCTGGTATATAGCTAACATGCAATGAACATTTGCTATTATTGTTATCACTGTTAATATTAGCCCTAATATCACTAATACAGTCATGCATCACATAATGATATCTTGGTCAATGACAAGCCGCATGTATGAGAGTGGTCCCATAAGATTATCATGGAGCTGAAAAATTCCTATTGCCGAGTGATGCCTTAGTGATCCTAACCTTGTGTAGGCTTAGGCTACTGTGTGTTTGTGTCTTAGTTTTTATTTTAATATTTTTAGAGATATATTGTCCAAGCGGGCCTCAAATTTCTGGGCTCCAAAGATCCTCCTGCCTCAGCCTCCTCAGTGGAGGCTAGGACTACAGGCGTGCACCATTGCACCCCGCTGTGTCTTAGTTTTTAACAAAAAAATTTAAAAAGTAAAAAATGTTGAAAAAAGCTTATTCAATTAGGATATAAAGAAAATATTTTTGTACAGCTGTGCAATGTGTTTTAAGCTAAGTGCTATTATAAAAGGGTGAAAAGGTTGAAAAATATTAAAAGTTTAGAAAGTAAAAAAGTCATAGGGTAACTTATTATTGAAGAAAGAAAAATATTTCGTTTATAAATTTAGTGTAGCCCAAGTGTACAGTGTTTATAAAATCTACAGTAGCATATAGTAATGCCCTAGGCCTTCACATTCTTTCCCCACTCACTCTCTGACTCACCCAGAGCAAATTCCAGTCCTGCAGGCTCCATTCATGGTAAGTGCTCTATACAGGTGCACCATTTTTTATTTTATACCATATTTTTAGTGTACCTTAGATATGTTTAGATACTTACCATTGTGCTACAATTGCCCACAGTATGCAGTACAGTCCCAGGCTGTACGAGTCTGCAGCCTGGGAGCAATAGGCTGTACCACGTAGCCGAGGTGCGTAATGGGCCATCTTGTCTAGGTCTGTGCAAGTGCGTGCTGTGATGTTTGCACAACGACAAAATCGCCTAACGATGCATTTCTCAGAATGTATCCTTGTCGTTAAGCCATGCATGATGGTTATTATCCATGGTGCTCTGGGCCACATGGAGAAACTGGCTAGTGCTCTGACCACCATGACCCCCATATCCCTCAGGACTGGTTTAAGGGCAGTTCTAGTCCAGAGGAAAGGCAACCCACGCCCTGGTGTGGGCCCGGCACACAGCTCTGCACAGTAGCTATGAGTTTCCGTCCCTGACTTAAAATTGTGCAGCCACCTCGGTGACATTCCCATTCTCAAACCTGAAGAATGATGCTTAAATTCCCACCTTGGAGACACGGTGCTCCTGGAAGGAGGTTTGCATTTCGAATCTCTGATGGCCGCACAGGCGGCCTCTGCTTCCTCACGGAATGTGCTCCTCGCAATGCTGGGACGGCTGAGTGCACAGAAGTTAACAACGGGGCCACACAGCCTCGAGAGGCTGGTCCATTCTCATAAAGCTGAAAATATTAATATTATAAAATCTTCAATGACGATAGTCCTTTTTGACAGTCCCTGATAGTACTTTGTTGCCTTTTGGATTTAATTTTGTTATTTACAGTTAAATACGTGAGTGACCGGCTGATGTCCAGAGCATGCCCCATAGAGATTAGAATCCCTGCTGCCTCGCTCCTAATGGTTTCTCTCTGTGCCTAAACGGGGTTCACTTTATAACGTTTTAAAAATCACTGGTATTAGTTCATCCAGCTTTCCATTTTCTACTCATTTTTTATCAAACCATGAGGCAAAAACATGCAATTTTTATAGACATATACTATTGACCAGATAGAGTGCTGCTGCCCAAACCGAGCTGTGGGCCGGCAGGAAGCACTGTTGTGCCAACGCTGGGAATGCTTGGGCGTAGGGTATAAAAGGCAAGTTGAAGCACGATGTATGCAAGGGCTGATTGTGTATGGAAGAAATGAAGTTGAGACTCATTCGTATCTGCTTCGTCTTAAATATGACAAGATAGATACCAACTCCTCCCGGATGATCAGTGCGGCCTTTAAAAGGCACCCTGGCCTCTACCCAGGGCTCATCCGCTGAGAGCGTTGGTGCCAAATCAGGAAGCATCTTGGTCCAACCACCTGCAATGCCAGTGAGAGTCGCCTGGGCTGACTGGCCATGAAGAACCAGGTGTCTTGTGCTCGCTGCTGCCAAGCACGGATCTGCCCATGGCACCTGCCAGTGACGGCTGATGGCAGAGGGCCAGTCCCACATTTCAACCCCAGGAAGGGCCTCCCTTGCAGGCCACAGCTGAACTGTATCAGGTCTGAGTAGCCTCTTCCTCTAAGACGCCACGGGGATTGGAGACACCGGACCACCTGATGCTGTTTTATCCTCTGAAGTGCAAGCAATGACTTTTAAGAAACTTCCGAATTCTCATCTCCAAGATTCTCTGTAGTCCTCTGACATAATCTTTCACTCCTTTGCTTCTGCACGCCCCCTTCATGATGCCTTCGAGAACTCCTGCTCCACAATCAGTATATTCTTTTACGTATGTTTTTCTTCAAAAACTCCCTCCAAGTCCTTGCCTTAATCTGAATTTAGCTATGCTCTGAGTGCTACCTCCCTTGTGACCTCTCAAGGGGACACTTATTTCTCATGCTTTACATTTTCCTGACAGGGAGGTGGGGTTGGCACCCTTGCTCCCATAACTGCACCCATTCCATCTTCCCTTCCTTCTCGTGAGCTCCTCTGAGGCTCACACCATTGGGGTTTTCCACCCCGCCTCCTCCTAGTGACTATCTCCTGGTCATTACCACCCCTTCACTGTTGTTCCTGGGTCACCTTCATGCCAACTCCTGCCATTGTCCCCATGAGTAACCCTCCCAGTCCCTTGGCTCACTTTTTCCTAGCCTCCTCATAAGGCCCAAGTCTAACATTTGCAGCAAGAGTGCAAATGCGTGTTTGTACATCTAAATATTTAAATGTTATACATCCAGCCAACAAGCTATTAAGTAACACAGGTCCTGTCCTCCTCCTTGGACAACTATACCTTTAGATGATGACAAAATAAAAGACAAAGTTATAGTAAAATATTAAGCATGACTTAATGTAACTATTATTGTATATGCTTAGGCACTCTTTCAATGGGCTGACAATATTTGGGTAAATGATAATAAAGTCATACATAATTCACAAATTATGTTTGTATTTATATATTGCAGTCTGTTAAGTAAATTACTAATTATATTGTTATAATCAATAATTTCACATAATTTGTGTTCTGTTGAGAGTAATGACGAGTTAGGAAATCTTTCTGGGGACATTGTTGTTCTTAGGGTGTTTTTCCTTAATTTCAAGATGGAGAAACTATATTCTTTTAAGGTCAGAGCAACTGGAGTTGTCAACTAAATTCTTAAAGCAATACTTAGATTGGAAATGAACCACAAATTTAAAATATGATGCTCAAACATTTTGTTAGAGTTAGGTTGTATATGATCAATTATTGTCATGGAAAATAGCACAAAATACTTTAATTTCATTATATAAATTGCTATCACTAATATCATAGGTTTCAATGTCTCTGAAAACAACAAGATCTATACAGTATATTTTTAAGTATTTTCCTTTAGAATATACTTAATGCTGGGATATAACAAGAAAATTGACAACAGCAGCATGTTATTCAATTTGTTAAAATCTTGCATCTTGATTTATAACGGGCGAAAATAATCTAGAAATATTCAAGGAAATTTTGGGAAAATTGTACACAAATCTGCCTCATAGTCATGCAAACATGTTTGCTTCCTTCAAAATTTTCTTTAAAAGTTAAAAAAGATTTAATCCTTTAAAAAGTGAAATAGACAATCTCAACTCTGTTTGGTTTTCTTTTGTAAGCAATAGTTCACACCAAATAACTGTGGATAGTGCAAATGCTAAAGTAATTTCATTCTCCACTAAGGACCACAATTCACTCATATTTGAGGATCTTTTATTGTTCCGCTTAACTCTTCAGTGCATCTCATCTATCTTGTCTAAATTAAATTACCTTAACATAGCTAGTGGCTCTAGGACCTTGAATTAGAACACAAAATGGACACTTAGCACAACTGGGAAATGATACTTTGTATGCAAGAATCTATTGCATTAATGCCAAGTGGAAAGGATTTGAGAAGTTAATTAATTTGTTTTCTCTCTTGGTTAAGTGCTTCCGTTGCTCAGATATTTTCTGTGCTCTGAAGCAGTCTCTGTCTCGAATGCCAGTGGCAGATACGGCCCAGAAACGTTCATGGCATCCAGATGTGGTTGCTTTTTGTTTATGTAGAGTGTAGAGGGGCACTTGCTGGGAGCTGCATGGTGAGAATGAATGTGCAGGGTTGTGCTTATGCTACACCGTTTCTGAGCATTGAATCCCAAGTTGCAGAGGTGCATACATGTCATTTGATTAGCTTAGCATGTGTGTGTATGTGTGTAGTATGCACAGCCGTCTTAAATGGGGGCCCAGAGCAGTGGCCCTTTTTGAGGTGAGGTCTCCCTACCTCTAGGGACTTTTGTTTCATTTCCATCTTGGCCAACCTTTCCCACAGTCCCACTGTACCTGTCTGTATTTTTGGTTGCAAACAACAGAAACCAACTCTGTTTAAAGTAGAAGAGGAATTTATTGGAAGGACATTGAGTAGCTCATAGAATCAACAGCCCGTTTAGGGAATCTGGCCTGGACCACAGAAACCAAGCGAGGCTGGGCAGCTGAGGATGCAGCCCAGGTCACGCTAAAGGGCTGTCTGGTTAACATATTGCCTCTAGCGCTGCCCTTACTGTGAGACTTGGACTCTGCAGATGCCATGAATCATTTCCAGTGACTCCCGTGGTTTTGTGTCGCTCTCTTCAGACTTGAGTACCCTGGCAGAAGGGCCTGGTTGGCTGAGCGCAGGCTGTGTGCCCTTGCTCTCGGTGATGGCGGACAGAAAAGGGAATGCCTGGCACCCTTTGGCTTCCTGCACAGCAGGAGGTAGGGACGTGCCGCTCACCAACGCACACAAAATGTGAATGTATCCAAATGAGAAGGCAGTCAGGTGCGTGGTAGCCAAACAAAAAGAAAGACAAATGTCCCCTAGTCCCATTGTAGATCTTGCCATCAGCGGCAACTGCAACACCTTTGAAAGCATTAGTTCAGACAGCTTACCTTTGGGTTACAACCTATGCTGCTAGTTTCTTGCTTAAGGACTGACATCCTTGCAATAGCTCAGCAACTCTCATCCATGAACAACCCTGCTTCTCTCGAGCCATCTGCTCCATCTGTTTTGACTTCCTTATCTAGTTGGAGTCCATAGCTGATTCATCATTTCCACCGCTCACCAACCTTTCCTTCCATTGCATGCATCTGATAAATCCTGCCTTGGAGAGAATGTGATCATCTATCCAGGTCTATACCAGAGTGAGTTAACCTTGAGAGCTTTCTTTCCCTCACCCTCAATGTCTAATGCACCATCAAGTACTTCCCGTTCTAATGCCAAAATCTGCAGCCTTCCAGTTCTTTGCATGTCTACTGCCATTCCCCTAGCCCAAGTCACTGCAATCTTTCCCCTGAAGTATTGTCACAACTCCCTAATTGGTCTCTGTTCTCACTCTTTCCTTTCCTACAGGACACTCCCCTCAGGGTGGTTAGATGCCCTTGTAAAGTGCAACTCACAGGATGTGCCACTTCTCGGCCTCTTTTCTATTCAAACAGAGACACAGCATCCTCAGAGGGACTCACAGGGACTTGCATAATCCAGCTATAACCTATCTTCCTGCCATATGCCATGTCCTGTTCCCTCCTCTCCACTCTACGGGAGTCTCATTGTCTGTCTTTCAGTTCATAGATAATGTCAAACACCTTCATCCTGTTGTTTATTCTGCCTGGAATGTTCTCTGCCCAACTTGTTGTCTTGCATGTTGTCTAGCATGCTTCTACCCATCCTTTCATCTTAGCAGCAATATTCTTTTTCAGGGAGATTCCCTATGATCCCCCAAAGTCAAACAATTTTCTCTCTAATGCCCTCTCATGGCACCTAGTATTTTCCTTCACAGAGCTGGCCATGCTTTGGCGCGTGTGGTTAATTGTGTAGTGCTTGAATGGAATGAAAACTCCATGAGGGGCAAACGTGTTTTTTTTTTTTTTTTTTTTTGGCTTGTTTTCTCTCGTAGCCCCAGCACAGTACCTGAAAACAGAACTATTTGTGATGAGTGAATGAAAGGGATAGCCCTGCAACGGGGTGCTGGTAGGAACACTTCTTTTTTTTTTTTTTTCCCCTATAGCCTCTTTTAGCCTAAAGTCATTTTCTTCAGCTCCTAAATTCATTTGGTTTAAGAGAGAATGTGCATCGTTATCTCTGTTCCCCTGCTAGGATGGAATTTAGGATTCAGATGCTAAGACATAATAGGAAAGAATAAAATTGAACATGGAAAGAAATACTGAATAGAGAATACTCCCCCGAGTGGCTACACATTTCCACTGTAAGCAGTCATCTCAGTGTGCTTGAGTTATTTACACATCTCTAATCCTCTTACCTTTTAATCAAGATCATTCCAATAGCTTTGCATTTAGGCTTCCAACTGCATTATACATTCACGAATCATTTCTTTGTCAACACTGCATTGGTACAATTATAATCTCCCAGGGATTAAAAAAGTATTCATTCTTCTTTATCCTAATATAGTTTATCTCTATCAAGGATGCATTTTTAAGTTTTCCATGCTGATTCTTTCATGTAATTAATAATAAATTTAAAATGAATAACAATAAAAAGAAATCATCTATATGTCTGTAGGTTGTCTTCTACAGTCTTCTCTGACTCAATTAGTTCCTACTTGACTATTTAGAAGAGGCATGTATAGTTTGTGGATTTTTTCGTATTTTTTTTGTCCTCTTATTGCTCACTTCTGAGCAATTTCATCCTTTACTAACAATGCCATAATTAGATGGGTAGGATAGATGAAAAGATGTAAAAATAGCAATAATAAGCTTTGTTTTCTCTTAGGGAAAAATGTGTCTCATAGTACAAGCTATGTTGTAAGATTTGACTAAAGAAAAAAAGACTGTTGATGTGAAATAAGAATTGAATTAGATTTAAGCTAGTCATGCATTTATTCATTAAAAAATACTGAACAATTATAAATACTCTGTGAGAAAGGTGACATTAAGGTATTTAAAGCCATAAAAAGACTAATTCTTAGTGAAAAAGTCTCTGCAGCCTCTCATGTTTAACTATTTTAGACAATTATGCATTTATAATTAAATAAACACGAGTTATATCTTTCTTGAGTCTAATCAGTACATACACAATTTTGCAAGGATATATTGACTAGGGAGGTATTTATGAAGGGCAGGTAATGGAGATGTTGGGATGAAGTTAGGTAATGGATGGGTACCAGGGGATTATGTACTTTGGCCTATAATGGACATCATTGCCTACCAGCACTCATTGAAACCTCCCAAATTGACCTCAATATTTGTTCTTAGCCAATGTACTTAAGGAGAAACTGAGCCCACTCTGAGTTCCAGGGGTGGGTCTTATTTTCCAGGAATAAATCCATACTCTTTCCTGCAAAGGGCTCTGGAATCAAGGTCCAAGTGCCATGTGGTTAGTTCAGGAATGGGCCGATGAGATACTAAGAGGAAGTCTGCTGAGGGCTTCTGGGAAGAATTTGCTCATAACAGTGAGCTACCAAAACTCCCAGGCCCTCTTCATCTTGACATTCTTGTCCATATATATGAAGACTGGGGCTATGGCTGCCATTTTGCTGGCAGCCTGAGGGTGAAGCCTGCACAAGAGGAGAGCAGGACAGAGAACAACTGCAGAGATGCAGGGCTGAGCCCCGGCTTACCTCCACCCTGTCTAGACCTTCTCAGTCTGTCAGCTAATGAACAGCCTTGATTTTAAGCAATTTTTACTTGAGGTTTCTGTTTCTGGAAGCCAGAAAAAACATTTTAACCTATAGAATCCCAATTTATAGTTCCTTAATGTTGTTTTTTTATTTTTTAAATAAAAGATTGAAAGATACAAAGAAAAAGATTAAAACCATCCACAATCTCATTATCCCTACATAACTGCTATTATTGTTTTGAGTTAGTCTTGTCTTTTTATTTTTGTTAATTTCTCTGTCCCCAGGAAAACTCAGGTAAAACAAAGGTGTGTTTCCTAGTCTTGGTTTTTTTTTTTTTTTTTTTTCTTTTGAGACAGAGTCTCGCTTTGTTGCCCAGGCTAGAGTGAGTGCCGTGGCATCAGCCTAGCTCACAGCAACCTCAATCTCCTGGGCTCAAGTGATCCTACTGCCTCAGCCTCCTGAGTAGCTGGGACTACAGGCATACGCCACCATGCCTGGCTAATATTTTTGTATATATATATATATATTTTTAGTTGGTCAATTAATTTCTTTCTATATTTTTAGTAGAGACGGGGTCTCGCTCAGGCTGGTTTCGAACTCCTGACCTTGAGCAATCTGCCCGCCTTGGCCTCCCAGAGTGCTAGGATTACAGGCGTGAGCCACTGTGCCTGGCCTAGTCTTGTCTTTATGCATATAAACTTACAAAGGTATTTTACATATGCTTATTCTGCTTTAATGAGACTCATAGTAGAGTGAGCAATAGGAACAAAAACCAAACAAATGGATTGTTAAGGGGACAAAAAAAAAAAACCCAAACTCTATAAAATAAAGAGGTTTATTTTGAGCCAAATATGAGTGACCATGGCCCACAGAGCCACGCCCAAGGAGTCTTGAGCAAGTGGTCCTTAGGTGGTTGGGTTATCGTTTGGTTTTATACATTTTAGGGAGACAAGAATTGAAGGTAAATCCATAAATCAATACGCGAAAGGTGTACACTAGTTTGGGCTGAAAAGGTGGGACACCTTGAAGCCAGGAATAAGGGTGGGCAGATGAAGAGGTGGGGGTTGCAGGGCCTTACAGGTTATAGATAGGTTCAAAGATTCTTTGACTTGTAATTGGTTAAATAAATAAAGCTTTGTCTAAAGGCTTGGAATGTTTTAAGGTAAGGGAATCTTAATCAGAGACAAGCCACAATATACTCAATATACTCAAGTTACCTGTTAAGCAAATTGATAGCCTGCAGGTGATATAACCTTTGCCCTGCATGGCCTTAGGTCATGTGAATAATTTAGTATCTTATTGTCACAGAGAGTTTGGTTTTTCAGTCTTATGATCTCTGTGTTAACATTAGCACTGGTCAATTTTTGTATCTAAACTCCAAAAGGAAGGGGGTCTAGCAAGATGTGCCTGACATCCCTTCCCTTCATGTCTAGGAACTCAGCTTTAAGGCTTTTCTAGAGTCACCTTGGCCAAGAGGGGGTCTGTTCAGTGTTTAGTCAGTGGGAACAGGAGGCTTAGGATTTTATTTTAGTTCACAAGATAAATATCTGTGACTATAATAATATTGATATATTAGTAAGGACGGTTATAATAATTATTAACCTATGTCCATTTTGGGGTCAGATTTATTAATAATGTTAATCCCATCTCTGTATCTCAGAACAAATCATCAAAGATTTTAAGTTAACAACTATTAAAATAAAATATGCTTAAAGTATAACAATGCCTCATAATGCCCACACAATCAACCAGTTATCAGTATGTTCATTTGGTTTCTCTTCAGCAGGTGGTGGTTCTTACTTATGGCAAGTTGTACCCTGTCAGTGACCACTTTGGCCCAACCCTCGTTAGATTTTGACTTAATGGTTTGCCCAGTATGTTCAATTTTTTTGAATGCTTCTTGACAGGAACGTGTATTTTGCAGCTGCTGAGACACTGTTCTACATACATTTATTAGATTAAGCTCAGTAACTGTGTTATTCAACTCTTCTAGTACCTTAAAGATTTTTTGGTTCCCTTGATCTATACATTGATTTCCTATAACTAGCTGCTGTAACAAATTATCACAAATGGGTGGCTTAAAACAACAGATGTATATTCTCACAATTCTGGGAGCTAAAGGTCTGAAATAAGTGTGTCGGTAGGGTCACACTCCCTCTGGAGGCTCAAGAGAATTCATTCTTTGCCTCTTCCAGCTTTGAGTGGCTGTCAGCATTCCTTGGCTATGGCTACATCACTCCAATCTCTGCTTTTGTGGTCACATTACTTCCTCCTCTGTGTCTTCTGCTTGTCCCAAATTTCCTTTGCCTTTCTAAGGATACTCATCATTGGATTTATGGCCCATCCCATAATCCAGGATGATCTCCTCATTTCAATACCTTTAATTACATCTGCAAACATCTTTTTTTTTTTCCCCCCAAATAAGGGCACATTCACATGTTCCAGGGATTAGGACATGGACATATCTTTCGGTGGGCCTCAAGCAAGTCATTGCAATTAGAGAGATAATGTGAACAATCACTTATTCTGATGTGGATTTCTCCTTTTTGTTCTTCTGTCAATTTCTGCTTCATACATTTTGTAGCCATGTCATTAGACATGTTTATGACTCCCGCATCTTCCCTGTGTATTGGATCTTCTGTTGTGTAGAGACCCTTTCCTATCTCCAGTTACACCCCCACCACCCAGAAAGTCTGTTGGTGACAAACTATTAGTTGTTTGTCTGAAAAAGATATAATTCGTCTTCCTTCTTCTTTTGCCACGTGTGGAATGCTAAGGTTTTGTTTTTCCCCTTACTATATCACTTAATTCTGTTTTACTTAAAAAAAAAATCTTTTTCACATCCCCAACATCGAAAGGCCAGAGAATTAAAAACATGTTGATTCAAAAAATGTATGCCATTGATTAAAATGCGGCAGCATTGTCTAAAATTGAATCATTGCAAGTGACTGGCGAAAATGTTCCATCAAATATAATGCAGAATATATTGGGAAAGTGTATGTAGAGAAGCTGAAACGAATGTGGGTATTGAAGTACATGGGAGGTAACAATTTCTCAAGTGGCTGAAGTGATTCTTCACACTAATTACATACCTTGTGGAAATAAAGATTCGTTATCTGCTGACTTAAATGTAACAGAGGGTTTTTCTAGACAGCTTATCACCAGTAGCTAGAAAAAGCTCCACAATAAACAATTATATTTTCATGTGATATACTAGTAATACTAGTATTGCTATAATTTGAGAATGCAAATTAACTCTGAAGAATGAAGGAAATTATAATAGAATGCACAATTTTCTTCTTTGGTCCTCACAACCTCCAATTTGTAGTTAGATTTGTGAAACAGTGCAGGAAGCTTGGCATATTTGAAAAAGCTGCGTTTCTGGCCTCAGTGTGTGGAGGAGTTATGGAACTTTAAAAACACCCACGAATATCGCAAACGCATTTATTTTCTACGCCACCCTGTTAAGTGTGATTCAGTTTTTATTCTCGGAAGGTTTGGGTCACGGCGCTGAGGACCGGGCCGGGGAGCAATCCGACCAAAGGCTGCTCAAGGCTGCCCCACCCGTTTACACCTGCGACCCTGGGTCCTATATCTCTGTCCCAAGCAAAGGCCAGGCCTGTAAGGCACTCAGAGGTGAGCAGGCCGGGTAGGCCAGGGGAGCGCGAGAAATACACCTCTGAAAAAAAGGGCCAGTGCCACAGCTACCACCAAGCCCGGCTTTGCGCGCATCTTCAGGAGCTGACCGGCTCCTTGTCGTCTTGGTAACTAGACTGCGAATGCGCGTGCGCAAACCAAACTCCTTTATCACGTGAGGCCGGGCAAGGGGCGGGGCCGAAGAATGCCAGGCCGGACCCATCGCGCCACACCGCTCAACGCCGGGCCGAGGCGGGACAAACCTCTTCCCCATTGCGTGGGGCTGACTCGCAGCTCCCGCCCCTTTCCGATCTGCTTTCTCGCGGCTGGTCTCTCGCACCACGTGTCTTCCTGGCCGCTCCCCCCAGCAGCCCTTTCCAATTGCCTGTTGGAAGCCGCTGTAAAATGTCGTGAGGGACGCCGCTGCTTTACGGCTGCCTCTCCCAGACGCGAGCCCCGGAGCGCCCACCGCCGTCAGCTGTGTCTCCAAGCGAGTCGGCTCCTCCGAGATTAAGGGAGCCGCCGCGCCGCTGTAGTCTCCGCTGCGCTTGTTCCGGTGCCTGGCGATGTGAGCTTGTGGAGGCAGCGGTGCCCCCTGGCCCGGGGTTGAGACGGGCGGCAGGTGCCTGTGAAGCGGGCGGGTGCCGGGGGCCAGCAGGATGGAGGAAAGCATGGAAGAAGAGGAGGGCGGCAGCTACGAGGCGATGATGGACGACCAGAACCACAACAACTGGGAGGCCGCCGTGGACGGTTTCCGGCAGCCCCCGCCACCTCCGCCGCCCCCCTCGTCGATTGCAGCCACTGCCCGGGAGCCTCCGGGGGGGCAGCTGCTGGCGGTGCCCGCGGTCTCCGTGGACAGGAAGGGCCCCAAGGAGGGGCTCCCGATGGGGCCGCCGCCACCGCCGGAGGCCAATGGGGTGATCATGATGTTGAAGAGCTGCGACGCGGCCGCAGCAGTGGCCAAGGCGGCCCCCGCCCCCACTGCCAGCTCCACCATCAACATCAACACCTCCACCTCCAAGTTCTGTGAGTCCAGCCTTTCCCCAGCAGCCTTGGCTTTTCTCCTCCCCACTCGGACGCCGAATCCACCCCCTCTTGGAGCAGCCTGGCTTCCTTTGTTTCAGGCCTGGGTCTCTCTTCTCCTCTTCTCTTCCCGCCCCACCTCCCCCCTCGTTTGGTGTCTGCGGCCAGCGCCTAAGCGGCCCTGGCTTCTTGTATTACCTGGCCTAGAGAGGAAGCCTGGTACGCAGACAGTCCCAAGTGCCCCTACAAACTCGATTCTTATCACAACTGGCTGTCTCAACATTAGGAAGCTCTTTTCTCATCTACCTCCCCTTAAAGTTTCGCCCTTAAAGCTGAGAGGAAAAGTAAGGCTGCCTGAGTTTCGTTCGGAAATGGCCTTCAGTGGTTTTTTTTTTTTTTTTTTTGCAGCCAGAGAGAAAAGAAATCTGGCAACTTGTTTTCTTGTGGTTTTAGCCAGTCGGTCTTAAATAAGTCAGGAATTTGAAAGTTGACCCATATCTACACCTTGTTCTTTCTCTTCTGTGTACACCTTTGCATCCTGCTAGGGAAATGTGCTAGTTGCTTTCCAGTGCAGTGGCAGCAGCTGCGACGTTTTGAAGGTAATGCATAAAATCACTTTTCGGAGCATACACTCGTAAGAATAAGCCATTCAGACATGTCCAAACCCAAGATTCTGTTGCACGTTGAACTTTGTTGTGTTAGTGACCTCCGTTAACGCTCAATTGCAGGTGGAAAGATTTAGGACCAAAATCTGTAATCTGAAATTCCCTCCAACCATGATGCATGCTTCTATAGCTAGGAAAAAAAATGTGCTTTTGCTTTCAGTGGGTTTTTTTTTTTTTTTTTTTGCTGGTGGGGTGGTGAAAATGAATGTGACTGTCACAGCCAGGTTTTGCTCTCCTATTATTAACTGCAAGTTTTGAATGGCATCTGGTAAAGCAACTGGAGATTTCGTTTCTAGTTACTAATTTTATCAAGCTGTACCAGTTAAGTGTCCAATTAGCTGTGCAGAGAAAATATTTGCCTTGGTAAAGATATAAAGTCACAATTTACACGAATTTTTTTTGTGTGTGCTTGTGTGTGTGGGAATAGCACTTAATCTTATTTGCCTTCAAGATACTGCTTTAGATATGTAGTTGTGATTGGTAAGATTTGTATATGATTTTTTTCTCCTATTATGCAAACATGGGAATAATGTTTATATTGTATAGTTTGCATGTTGAATGCTGTGCGGGTGAAACCAGACGTTGTACAAAGTGGCTGGGTGACTTAACTAAATGATGAAGGAAGCTTGCTTTAGTGGTTAAACAAAGTTCATTTGAAGAGTTCAAAAAACAGGCTAAAGTTAAGAGCAGAAATCAGTGAAATTGAGAACAAAAGAATTTGCCAAACCAAAAGATTTTTCTTTGAAAAGATTTATAAGCTAGACAGACCTCTGATAAGATTGATCAAAAAGATGCAAATAAAATAAATGAAAAATGGAAAATAACTATAGATTAAAAAAGAATGTTATGAAAAACTATAGGTTAATACATTTGAAAGCCTATATGAAATGTATAATTCTTAAACTATTAGGTGAAAATTGGTATCATAAGAAATAGATAGCTTGAATTGACTGATAAACTGAAGTAGTAAAGACCTCCACTTTTAAAAACTCTTGATCCAGATAAGTGACTTCAATCAAATTTTAACACTTAATTCCTTTTTACAAGTTATGGAAAATGGGGGTGGAGATAGATACGAGGCTCATTTTATAAGGTTAATGAAATCGTGATTCTAAAACTAGATACAATCTAAAAAGAGAAAATTACTAGCATAGAAATGAAAAAGAGAATTTTCTCTAAAAAGAGAAAATTGTTAGCATAGAAATGAAAATCCTACACAAAATATTAGCTCATCAACTCCAACAGTGTGTTGAAAGAATCATGGTCCATAGTTAGTCTAGGAATTTAAGCATGGTTCAACATTTATTTATCTATTAATGGAATTTATCTCATTAATAGACTAAAGGAGAAAAATCATGATTATCTCAATTGGTGCCATAAAAGCATTCAATAAGATACAGTACCTATTTATGATAAAAACTCTCAGGAAGCTAGGAGTACAAGGTAACTAGATAAGGTCATTACCAAACCCTACAGTAGGTAATAATACTTAGTGGAGAAATTTTCGATACATTCACTTTAAGATTGGTAACAAGATAAGGATGTTCCCATCACTACTGCTGTTTAATATGGTAAGAAAGGTCCTGGCTACCACTCTAAGGGAGGAACAATAAGGTGAGATTGTAAGGGAAGTGATAAAACTGATTTGCAGATAAATTACCTAGGTGAAACATTAGAATCAAGAGAAAAATTGTTAAAACTATTAAGAGTGTCACAGGATTGCTGGATTAAGATCAACTTACAAAAATTGATAGCATTTACTAAACTAGTGATAAACAACTAATAAAGGTAATCACAAGTAAATGTATACAATAATAGTAACAAAACTATAAAATCTCTAGAAATTAACCCAAGATTACACAGTACCTTTAAGGAGAAAACTTTAAAAAGAAACTAGAAGGTGATCTAAATAAATGGTGCAATTTGCCATGTTCTTGGATTAAATTATTATCATAAGAATGTCAGTTTTCTCTGTTTTAATCCATAAATTAAATTTAAATGCCATGAAAATTACATTTTGGTTTGTTTGCCAAACTCTACAATCTATATCTAAAATTTATATGGTGGGTGGAATAAAGTTTGTGACTAAATCAATCTTAAAGATTTATTTTTTTGCAGGGGAGGCTTGCCTTATCAGACGTTAAGATAATATTTCAAGGCTGTAGTAGTAAAAACTGATATAAGTACAAGAATAGAAAAGTAGACCAAGGGACAAAGTAGAGGGCAGAGACTACCTATATATGTATATTTGGGAACTTAAGATAAAGGTGGTCGAGCTGGGCACAGTGGCTGTAATTCCAGCTACTTGGGAGGCTGAGGAGGGAGGATCACTTGAGCATAGAAGTTCAAGACCAGCCTGGGCAACATAGCAAGACCCTGTCTCTATATAAAAAGAAAGATAAAGGTGTCATCATAAGTCACCGGAGAAAGGAGTCATGTTGTTAGGGAGAGTGGCTCATTATATGGAGAAAAAACAAATTTAACACCATATACAGGCTGGACTCTGAATGAATTAAATACCTAAATATGAAAAGAAGAACTATCAAGTTAATAGAAAATGTTAAGGAACCTCTTTCTCTAGAGACAGGGAAGGACTTATTAAAGCTTTAAAAGCTTGTAAAGGTGAAAATTAATGATTTTAATTATATGAAAATTAAGGATTTTTATTTAGCAAAGGACAGATAAAAGAATAAGGAAGATATTTACCAGGCCTGAAATTGACAAGAGATTATTACCTGATTAGACAAGAGATGACTATTCATCAACAATAAGAGAGCAACAATCTCTGCAGAAAAATAGATAAAGGGTATTCATAAGTAGTTTACAGAATAGGAAATCTGACAAGAATAAGAAGAGAGGAAATTATTAATAACCAGAGACATGCAAATTAAAACAGTGGAATATCTTTTTTCACCTATTAGGTTGACAAAAATTAGAAAGGTGTAATGTAATAGTGCCAAATATAGGTGGGGATATGGAGCTATAGTAAAACTCACACTTGCTGGTGGGAGTAACAATGTAGTTAGTGGACTTGTGAGATATTGGGATGCCCCAAACCTCTGTGGACCAGATAAGGAAAGATAGCTGGAGTGTTGATATAGCCCTGAGCTATGACAGGACAAAAAAGCATTTGTTAGCTTGGTTGATGCATACTACCCTGTTTCCTCGAAAATAAGAGCTACCCATAAAATAAGCCCTAGCAGAATTTCTAAGCATTTGCTCAACAGAAGCTCTACCCTGAAAATAAGACCTAGTGATGGTGAGGCTATGCAGTGTATCTGCACAACCCATGCATTTTGTCTCGGAGCGGTAAAGAAGAGGAGCAGCCCTTCTCATCTGCCCCTTGAGAGCTCTGTTGCTAAACATGAGAGATTAGGGCCAATGGTTTTAAAGGAAATAGAGTTGCAAGAAATTCAGGATGGAATTCGGGGTTTGGAAAGTTGTGATGTTCCAGAAGAAGACGACTTAAGTATATTTGAATAAATGTAGATTGTTGTACCAAACTTAAAAAAAATAATACATCCCCTGAAAATAAGCCCTAGGGTGTCTTCTTGAGGAAAAATAAAGATAAGACCCTGTCTTATTTTCGGGGAAACATGGTAAGTGTGAGGGCTGGTGTTAGTTTGTCCCAGTGAAGAGACCATATCTGGAGCAGCAGCAACTAAGATTGGAGTCGTCACTGGATGTAATTTACTGTCATCCACAGTCATTCTCCTCAGAGAACGGATCCATATCGTCTGCTCTGGCCAAATAGGCTAGTGAAATCAAAATGTTGTAACAATCACCATTCCTATCTTTTAAGTCTTTGAAGTTGGTAGTGTTTTCTGTAGTTCCAACAAGGATGTGGTGTTTGTTGCTTTGTGTTTATGATTTTAGTAGGAAGGGGGCACACTTAAGGGGTTCCACTTGGCCCTTCCCTCACTGACAGTCCTGACTTCATAGGTAAGGGAGCCATTAGCTTGTGTTCAGGAACTGGGAAATATCAGGGTGTGACCATGGCGCCCCGTTGGCCCCACTGTGAGATGGATTGAGGCCAAAGCACTATTTATCACATGATGTCCATAGGCCCCTGAAGTGCCTATTATAATCATTTCCACTTTATATCTGAGAGTTGTTTCTACTTATTCTTTGTCACTTTGGAAATTGAACTATCCTATTGAAAGCAGGGAGCCCCTTTTAATGGCAATGTTGTCCTTCTTTAACCCAGAACTGCAAAGGACAATCTCTACATCATTTTTTAAGGATATTAGTGCATCCCTCACCAATATATTTCTCAATTACTTGGTGAGAGACCTTCTCAGAGCACAATTGAGGGTGTGTGTGTGTGTGTGGGGGGGTTAGTATATGATAAATACACTTTTTTTTTTTAATTTACTTTTTAAAGAGACAGGGTCTTGCTGTGTCACCCAGGCTGGTGTACAGTGGCATCAATTCACTGCAGCTTCCAACTCCTGGGATCACTTCCAACTCAAGTGATCCTGCCTCAGCCTCCCAAGTAGCTGGGACTACAGATGTGGATCACCTCACGTGGCCAATTCCCTTATTTTCATAGGGCCTTGCTATGTTGCCCATGTTGGTCTTGAACTCCTGGCCTCAAGTGATTCTCCTGCCACAGCCTTCCAAAGGGTTAGCATTACAGGCGTTAACCATCATGCCTTGCTGATAAATCCACTCTAAACATTTCTGTCTTCTAGTCTAGGTTCTTTCCTCCACATACTAAGGAATTTCCCTTGTCCTAGACCTCCCCCTCCTATTCCCTCTCTCCTCCTCTAGCTTTTCTTCCTTTTCCTCCTTTTTTCTTCCTTGTTAATTTCCTTCCTTCTACACCTTTTCTCCTCCCTCCATTTATATTCAATAAGGTGTACTGATGTTAGGTGTGTAGTTTGAGTTTTAACCCATATAACTGTCTTATTTGGGATTTGATTTTACCCTAGTTGTAGGCAAAAAGCTAACCTATTACTATTATATATTGAGTATTCCTTATCTGAAATGCTTGGGACTTTTGTTTCACATTTTGGATTTTTTTGGATTTTAGAATACTTGTATTATACTTACTGGTTGAACATCCCAAATCTGAAATGCTCCATCGAACATTTTCTTTGATCATCTTGTTGGTGCTCAAACTGTTACTGATTTTGGAGCATTTTGGATTTCAGATTTTGGATTTGGGTCACTCAACTTGTATTACTGGTTGCCAACGGAAGCCAAGAGACTCCTGGGTCAGAGACAAAGTAACATAGCAAAGCACACAGCATGAAAATCATCATTATTTGGATAGATTTTCCTTCCCAAGTCCCAAGAGGGTGACA
>VSMD01121281.1:0-11271 GCA_008750895.1 Mirza zaza | reverse complement strand
TTTCAATTTGGACCTGTCAGGGTACGCGGGCCGGCCTAAGTTATTATCTGCTCCTGATGTCAGATCTTTTTGTAGGATTTTTTTTGTTTGTTTGTTTCTTTTTGACAGCGAATCACCCAGGGTTGTATACGGCCGTTCCTATTAATAAAATGTGTTCTGCTGAGTTTGGGGATATATTTCTTTTCATTATTTTCAAAAGAAACATTGAATTGCTTTTCAGGAGCACGGTTTGCAATCCCTTCTGCCTTTTTCTTGCATGTACGCTATTGTCATTGAGGTCACAGAGCCTGGGAGAGAAAAAAACATTTTAAGAATAGAAGTGGAAGTCACGTTATGAATTAAATGTATGTGGTGAGTTTTTTCGCCCACAGAAAGCAGCTTTCCTGACATCTCCCACATTCAAGAGTACAGCCCCCAAGCATCCTCCTTACCACGCTTCGATCCCCCTTGTCATGTCTCTCCTTCCTTCTCTCTTTCCTGCTGGACGTGGATGTCCTTTAGGATAGGAACTGGGTCATTTATCTGTGTTTTCACTGCATAGCACAGCGCTCCATGAATGTCTGTGGAATGAATCAGAGATATAATTGTGTGCTTTCACAGGTGTATGGGAATTGGAACACATATTTATATAAGGATATAATGAAAAAAATGAAACCATGGTAAAATGGAAAAGAGATGCTAGAATAGAGACTACTTCCTAAAGGGGTAAAATATTAGAAATGGTTATGGGAAAATTTGAGATAGTTGTTTTTTACTTCTTAGATGCATGAACAAGTCCATGTAAGAAAAACTCCAGATACAACTGTTAAACTGCTGCTTGGTTTGTCCGGCTTCACTATCCCAGATGTGCTTACTTCTTCCTCTACCTTGGCTTATAAACCAATGAGACGAAAATAGAAAAAAGGACATCAACTGTTTCGGCGTGCTATTTCATTCCTTCATTCGTTCATTACACTTTAACACGAATGCCGTCAAAGCCCTCAACGCGATACCTGCCTTTCATTTCTAACTACGAAGCTCAAAGATTTTTAAGCTCCATTAAGGCGTGTCTGACAACAAGCAGATAGACAGACACCAGGAGTGGATCCGAGGGATTTCCAATATAATAGTAGGTATAAGCCTAAGTCTTAAAAAAAAAAAAAAAGAAATTCAGAGTATTAATTAAGGCATACAGGCATTTTGGTTACATGAATTGCTTTTGTGCCATTTGAGCCAAAATCATAAGTGTGCCCATCACCAATGGCCCTGACCTGGGCAAAGAAGCCTAACTCTTAAGGTGAATTGATGTGTCTTTTGTTAGAGAGTTTGGGGAAGAAGGAACCTCGGAAGGAAGAGCCTGCAATGTCTTCCCTTTCCTCCCTGGTGAGGATGTCCCGGCAGTGGTTGGCCCAGTCCCAAAAGTCATCCGAGGAAGAAAGTGTATGCACCTGGCTTGGTGTGCCACTCAGCACCCCTCCAGAAGAGCCTTCTCAACCCTGTTCCTTTTACTATCTGCTTTCTTGACTTTTATGCCTTTCTCCACCATCAGCTTTCCAGAAATATATCCCGTGTCTTCTAGCATAATTGGCGCGTGTTAGTTTGTATTAAATCATAATTTTTCACTACAATCTTTACCCTCTTCTGATATATCCCATAATGGTCCCTATGACATTTGTAGTTTTCCCACTTCTATAATTCAAACTCTTGGATATCAGAGAGAAGCATTCAAACACGTCCTTTCTAAATCTATATAATTAGAGGCATTCCCATTTCTAGCTCTACTAACTGAATATCCATTGAGAAATGTTTTGCCCTCATTACCACGGAGGATACAAATAATTATATCAACAGTTCCTACCCTCAACGAGCTGAAACACTAACTGACTAAGCCTGAGTGTGAACCAACACCAACATAAAAAGCTATTCGTCACCAACTATCTCTTCTTTATAGTTGGAACCTAAGCTAATTAATTATCGACAAGTAACAGGTCTCAAGCGTGGCTGATGTCATGAATTTAGGCCAATAGCCCAGTGCAAAATAATATAACATCCTAGGAGAAGAGTCAGGGAAACCAAAGCCAAGCCAGAAAATATATCAAACATATACTTTGAATGAGAAGCATTCAGTGCTTTACGTTGACACTTTGTAACCCAGTTCATCTAAACAATTTATTTTATGTTTCTATGTTTGTTGCAATAATCATCACAAAAGTCTGGGGTAGGTTTTTGGTTGGTTGGTTAGTTTGAAGGGGAAGGGGTCTAGGAATAGAGGAGATAATTACTTTAAAATAACTCCGGGAATTATTCTTTAGGATAAATATTGTTCGGAAGGTAAGTGTTACCGGTCAAATGTGCAAACCTAAAGCGCAATGACTTGTACACCTTCAGTGGTTCCTCCAGAAGTTCTGTGTTAAGAGTTCCTCCAGAAGTTCTGTGTTAAGAAAAGGCAGGGCTCCTACAAGTCAGTCCGTGGACCCCGGGGGATAAAGTGTCTTTTAATCTGCAAATATTGGACACGTTATAAGAAAGCTATAATAAGATCAAAGAAAATGAGATTGAAAGGGATCTCCAAAATGCATCTTCCCCACTCTGCTACCTTGAGCAATACTTCCCTTAAACTATTTCAGAGAGCTAGACTTCTACACTGTGCATGAATCTCCCAAGGAAGCTAAGCTGTCTCCGGTCCACCAGCAACACATGCAAGTCATTATCATCACTTACTGCTAATGTTTGGCCTCATAGCTAACTTTAATTCTTCCTTCTGTAATTTAAACAAAATCTTCACTTGTCCTCAATTGAGATAATGGTGTTTGTCCAGAGTTCTCTCTATTGCAACATGTTTGCAGTTCAGCAGAGCTAAGTTACTTCTCAATAATCTTCTCTTCTGATGTAAACAATTCCAACTCATTTCACTTTTATGTAATAATCCAATTCCCCAACACTTGAACCATGGCTGCCTTTCTCCTTTCACATTTCTTTTTCCGCCTTTGGCTTGCTTTTAAATTGAGGAGTCCAAAACTTAACAATTTCAGTAGAGGATGATTACAACCTCAGTTGCGATATGTACCAAAATTCTCTGAGCAGATTCTTGAGGTCAGGGTGAAAGTTGGCAATAAATATCTGGGTTCTGGATTGATCGTGAAAGCAGCAGGCTATGACATTGGCCCACAGAGACTAACATTCTCAGAAAGGAAGGTTTAACTGTGTCCCGTCATTTCTGGTGTCCACAATACTTAAGGTATGTAGGGGAACGCCGAATTTGAGACAAAGTCTGTACCCTTCGTGAAATTCGTAATCTATTAGGACAGGATTGGCGAGTAACTAATACAAGATAAAATCAGTGCTACGGAAAGGAATCGGGCAAGTGACTAATCAAAGATTCAGAGAAGGAATACATTATGAATATTTGGTATAGAAAGAGGTGGCAGGGGAGAGAGAGGGTGACACCAGGTCTCAGCCACCACTGAACGTGGCTGGGTTCCCTACAGCATGCCGGGGCAGCCTGGGCGGAGCTGACACCCAGAACTGGACGTGTCCACAGGGTGGAGCAGCCACTTGTGAAGGAGGGCCAGCATCAGGCGCTGGAAAGAAGTCCGGTCCAACAGGCAGAACACGATGCGTGGGGAGAAATGGAAATAACAACCGATGGTAGCCCAGACTGTATCCTCGGGCGGGGGCGGGGGGGATGGAAGTAGGGGAACGAGCGTATGAAGAGAGTGGACAAGCCGGGCGCGGTGGCTCACGCCTGTAATCCTAGCACTCTGGGAGGCAGAGATGGGAAGATCGCTCAAGGTCAGGAGTTCGAAACCAGCCTGATCAAGAGCAAGACCCCATCTCTATTATAAATAGAAAGAAATTAATTGGCCAACTAATATATAGGAAAAAAAAAATTAGACGGGCATGGTGGCCCATGCCTGTAGTCCCAGCTACTTGGGAGGCTGAGGCAGGAGGATGGCTTGAGCCCAGGAGTTTGAGGTTGCTGTGAGCTAGGCTGACGCCACGGCACTCACTCTAGCCTGGGCAACAAAGCGAGACTCTGTCTCAAAAATAAAAAAAGAGGGTGGACGGAGAGAAAAGGATTCGCACCCAGGAAAGGGGATCATAACGACTCACGGATGGAGAAGAAGAGCAAGGAAAAGAGGAGAATGGATCCTAGGAGGTGATGATTGGAGAAGCCATTGGAATTGGGAGCAAGCAGCAAAGCCGGGAGGTTCACAGGTGCAACGTGAGGGCTGAAGAGTTCTGACAGTGTCCACGCACACTTCTCACACCACGTGGCAGGTCCCGGCACAGGTGCACCACAGGTGCACTGGCTCACTGAACCTCCACAGCAATGCTATTAAGTAGGCACTACGGTTTCCATTTTACCATTTAGAAAACGGAGGTTCGCGGAGGTTAAATGGCATAGCCAAAGTTCACACTGCCGGTGAGCGGCACAGCCAGGCTTCAAACCCAGAGTCCTGGCCTCAGAGGCAGGCTCTTGGCCGCTGTGTTGTGTTAGCTGGCTGGGGCTCGAGTCCTGCCTGGATATTTGTGGAATAGTTTCAAGAGAAACATTTTCCTAAGAGCTGATGCCTGTCCTGCAACCCTGCTGTCTTCTCAGCAGGAAACAATCAGGTAGGCTTTCCCTTTTAGAGGCTGTATTGAAAGGCACGTCACAGTTCCAGAACTGCGTTTTGTTTCCAATGTTTCAGGCATCCGTAGGAATGCTAGATGCATACGGAAAGGAAGGGGTTGGGAGAAACAGCATCTTGCTCTAAATATTTCCCCTATGAATGAGATATTTTGTCTGAATAAAAAGAAAAACAGAGAGAAGACAATGAAAACAATATGTGATATTGAAAGGCCAGTTTTCTAAGCCAAGCTAAAATGAAAATAAAGCAGCCAAGTCAATCCAAGGAAAGGAAAGGCAGTCAGGAGCCATAAGAACAGAGCTACCATAGTTACCGAAGTAACCAACAGCTTTAACCACTGAAGAAACTTCTCCTTTGCTGTAGAGGAAAACTGTCAAAACCAAGGAGTTAGAAGGAAAAACAAAAAACAAAAAAACTCCTGACCTCAAAAAAAAAAAAAAAAGGAGGGTGGTCTTTGACTTAGCCAGCTCAAAGTGGAAGTCATTCTGATACTGACTTCAAGGCAAATTAGAACAAGAAAAAGATGCCGAACTAATTGCAAAATATGTCAAATCCATCATACTAGTCCTCATTTTACTAAAATAAACCACAGCTTAGGTTCAAATGTGTTGATACAGATTTCAATTTTACCGTGTTGATAAAAAGTAACTGTTCTGTCTAAATAAAGTATGTTTGCTTTTTTTCTTTTTCTTATTTATTTTTTTCTTTTTTACTGGTGAAAGTTTTACTTCCTATAAAGAATTTGGGATTAAAATTTGTGGAATGACTTTCCAATTTTCTCAGTTACTTTCCTTTCTATTAAATTTAAGTTTCTTGGTAGAAAGGGACCAAATATAAATTTTTTTTTTAATCGAGAGATTTGAAAATCTAACTGAAGTTTTGAAAATGAACAGAACTGCTTCCCATCTGAGCTGGCAATTTCAGCCATTTGGGGGGTCAGTGCAGATCACGACAGATCAATTCTACGATGGTAATTCGCATCAATCATTAAGGCAGACAAGTGATGAATTGTTGTGTGTCAATCAGCTATGGAAGTAAAGACATTAACAGGGTATTGCCCAAAGAACTATAAGTTGACTCAGTTATAATTTAGAAGTGTGGAGCAGGAGAACAAACACAGAGTTCACAAGAATTCACAAAGTACCATATTGAACTAGCCTTGGGATCTACCCAACCCAAGATTCAGCATCTGCCTATGTTCTAAAATATGTCAGAGGGGATGCTCTTTTCTTCCAAACCCCGCCAGTAGCTAGATCCCACTACTGTCACCACCAGTATCACCATCCCTGTCCCAACTAGGAACTGAGCTTGCCCCAAACCTTGGCTCTCCCACCCTAGACTCCCACAATGACCGTCTTGGAGACTTTCTGAATTTAAATCAGATTGTGTCGGCCGGGCGCGGTGGCTCAAGCCTGTAATCCTAGCTCTCTGGGAGGCCGAGGTGGGCGGATCGTTTGAGCTCAGGAGTTCGAGACCAGCCTGAGCAAGAGCGAGACCCCATCTCTACTATAAATAGAAAGAAATTAATTGGCCAACTAATATAAATAGAAAAAATTAGCCGGGCATGGTGGCACATGCCTGTAGTCCCAGCTACTCGGGAGGCTGAGGCAGGAGGATCGCTTGAGCCCAGGAGTTTGAGGTTGCTGTGAGCTAGACTGACGCCACGGCACTCACTCTAGCCTGGGCAATAAAGTGAAACTCTGTCTCAAAAAAAAAAAAAAAAAAAAAAAAATCAGATTGTGTCACTTGCTCTCGATATTTACTGTAGGGCAATACATACTATAGAGGGAGGTTAGTCTCCAAAGAAGATAAGGAGCACCAAGGAGTAAAATGGGGGCATCGAGGCTTGAAGTAGGCTGATCAGAGAAGACTTCATGAAGAGGTGAGGTTGAGCAGAGACTTGATGGAAGTGATATGAGATGTCTGATAAAGAGCATTCAGGGCAGAGGAAGCTCTGCGTGCAAAAGCCCATCTCTCTCTTGAGGTGAGAACTCACTTGACATGTCCAAAAACCCTCTAGGAGGCAGGTTACAGAGTGGGGTGAACAAGGAGGAAAGGGACAGGAGATGATGAGGTTAGGAAGGAAATGGGAGAGGGGACACTGCAGATAAGACTGGACCTTGCAGAACCGACAAACCACTTGAGCTTTTTTCTTTTCTTTTCTTTTCTTTTTTTTTTTTTTTTTTTTGAGCAAGATGAGAACTTTCTGGTGTGCTTCGAGCAGTTTGAGCAGAGGAGTATCAGGATCAGTATGGAGAACAGATGGAAGGGGGACAACAGTGCCAGTCCAGAAGGAGGTGACTCCAATCCTACAGGTGAGGAATCTTCATGGCTTAAATAAAGGAGGGCAGTGTGGGAAGGACAAAAAGTGTCAGACTCGAGATAGAGGTTGAAGACAGCTGATAGGCTTTGCTCATGACACAAACGCTCCTTGGCTTACGAAGGGTCACATTATGAACCCACCGTTGAGCTGAAAATATAGTAAGTCAAAAATGCATTTACCACGCCTAACCATTTGAGCATTGCAGACTACCTTAAATGTGCTCAGAGCACTTACACTAGCCTACAGCAGGGCAAAATCGCCTGGCAACACGGGACGCCGCACGGTGTCGGTTATTTACCCTTATGATTGCCTGGCTGACTGACAGCTGTCAAGCTTCCTGAGACAGCATCATGCCCAGGGGACCAGCCTGGGACAAGATCAAAGTCATACTCTGAAGTACAGTTTCTACTAAATGCCCAATTGCTTCCACACCATCGTAGAGTTGAAAATCACAGGCCAGACCGTCATAAGATGGGGACCATCTGTAGACGTAGAGTGAAAGGAAATGAAGAGTGGAGGACACACATGAACGTATCAAATTGTCACATGTATCCTGAAAATAGGTATATCCGTTATGTATCAATACAAGGATGAGGCAGGTCAATATTAAGTTTGGAGTTTAGAAAAGAGACCCAATTTAAAGATAAAAATATGGAAAGCTGTCAGGTTATATAGGTACCTAAAGCCAGAAGATTGAATGAAATCACTCAGGGAGTGAGTCTATACAGAAGAGAGCTCAAGGGACTAAGACCTGGGACACTCGGCATTTACAGGTTGGGCTAATAAAGAAAAACCGAGGGTAGAGTCCTAGACCCAAATCAAAGCAAATATTTCAAGAGGGATCAACTGTGTAAACTAGGCCAATAGGTCTGTTAAGTCAGAAGAGAACTAAGAATTAACCACAGGATTTAGTAACATGAAGGTCATTTACAACCTTGGCAAAGCTTTTTTTTTCTTTCTTTTTAGTTTCTCGTATTTATTTTTTAAACAGCTCTACTGAGATATAATTCATTGATTTAAAGTGTATAACCCAAAGGTTCTTAGTATATTCACAGTGTTGTACAACTGTCACCACACTCAGTTTTAGAACATTTTCATCACATGAAAAAGCAACTCCATAACCACTGTAGTCATTCCCCATTTCTCTCTTCCTGTCCGTAGTCCAGCCCCAGGCAATTGCTTATTTACCTTCTGTCTCTATATATTTGCCCATTCTGGACACATGTTTTAACTCCTCCTATCTTAATAGTAATTATTAATATATATCCTTTGATCAACAACTCTCCATACCCATCTCCCCTAACCACCCTCCTCCCTGGTAACCACCATTTACTCTCTAGTTCTGTGAGATTAACTTTTTTAGATTCCTTATGCAAGTGAGAACACCCAGTGTCTGTCTAGCATATCTCACTAAACGATGTCCTCCAGGTTTATCCCTTGTTGATAGAAGCGACAGGATTTCCTTCTCTTTTTTGGCTACTAGTCCACAGCATGCATGCCACATTTTCTTTATCCATTTGTCTATAGAGGGACACTCAGGTGGATTCCATCTGCTGGCTACTGTGAACAGTGCTATAAGGAACATGCGTGCAGACATCTCTTTGACATACTGATGTCATTTCCTTTGGATAAAATACGCAAACGCTCTCTGGCCGAGGGGTGGAGACGAATCCTGATCGGAATTATTAGTTCAAGAGAAAAGGAGATAGCAGGAAGCGAAGACAGCGATTGTAAAAGATGCTTGCAAAAGAGTTTCTCGCCATGCACAGGTGCAGGGAAACGGAGTGGGCTCAGTGGGTGGAATTTCTTAGACAAGAGGTGTTTGGGTGAGTTCCACGGTAACAGGCATGACCCATTGGAAGGGGGAGGAATTTGGTAATGAGGGAGAGAGGTGTTGAAGTGATGGGTGTTCCTGGGCAGGTCAGAAGGAACGGGAGCGAGGGCATAAAGTGGGGACTGGCCTGAGGTTGAAAAGGAAACAGGCCGTCCCTCTTGTCTAGACAGAAGGTGGGGTAGGATAGTGGTTGTGGTGGAAGCACTGGGAAGTTCTCTTCTAGTTGTTTTTTTTTTATTTTCTCGATGAGTCAGGATGGAAGGTCACCAGAACTAAGGTGTGGAGGTCAAACAGGAGAAGATGTGCAAAGGGGATGGACCAAAGAAACGGGCTGGGGCTCCCGTGAGCGCCCCCTTGAGGTTGAGCCTGGTCCATACTCCCACCTCCCAGCCGGTCACTCTTTGTAGCTTCGTGTTCTGGTGAGGTGTCCAGTCTTATCCCCCTCCCCAAACCGAAAGCTCTTTAACTAGAGATCTCTGCATCATTCCAAGATTCCCGACGCCTAGCAAAATGCCTGATTACTATTGATAAATACTGTGATTGTTAAATCACAGTCAGATGAAGCCTGATCACACACGAACAACGCACACCCCTGCTCCTCCCACCTGAAAGCTGCAGAAATGAGTCCAGGAGCCTCTCCGAGGTCCCGCAGTGTGGCCCAGAAGCTTGTACTTAGCAAACGCTAAAGAGACATTCGGTGAATAAGCAGGGGGAGGAGGGGGAGGGAGGCTTCTTAGGCTCTTTCTATTACGCATTCTTGTGTGTTAAGAGACTCCACCAAGTTCCTGTGGTCTTCCTCAGCCTAGTCAAGAAAATAGCCTGTCCTCATTCTTCAAAATCACAATAGATCTTTTCACTTTGGGATCCGCAGACAGGCGCACGGAGACAAGCTTCCAACAAAGCACCATTTCCCACAGCCCATGGTCACCACCTCCCGCCCCGCCCCAGTTCACAGGTAATCCGAGGCACAGGGAGGTCACACAAGCCTAGAGGTCACGATCTCAGCGCCTGCCCTGAAGCTGCCCAAATATGACCTGTTATAGTCTGACCATCAGTTCGCATTTGAACAAAGGATAAAGAAGGTCAGTATATAAAATATAATTTATGACTATAACTGGACATCCCTAAATGTTCAAGTTGCATGTATATATAGTATACTTATTTGTATTCTTGTATTCTTGTGCCACAAAGAATTTGAGGAGGCTTATAATTTGACATTGTTCCCCAAATTTAAAAAAATATATATAGCAAAATCTAGCAAGCACTAAAAACCCTTCCCAGGGTCCGATGCCATGAGTATTTGTGTAGCTTGCTGTATTCATCCTGGATAAATAACCCTGTTTACAACGACCAATCCACCTCTTTACCCTTTCTCCGCAGACGTGAAGTTTCTGTAGTGATTCTCCCTAAACAGGTGAAGGAAGGAGGTTGGGGGAACTTTCACAGCCATCCCCACGGGGTACAATCAGAGCCAGATGCCAAACTTTTTCAATCAAGAGCAGACTCACATGCCGTAAAAATGAGTGATTTATTTACTATCGGCCTCTAATGAACAAAATATGGTTTTAACACACAGCCAACCGGGTGTATTCCGCTCCCGTGCCCATAAAATACGGCTGGCAAATTGAAAGTAGCATAATATCTAAACCACCGTAATTTTCACCACATTAAGAAGCCCCAGCTTGAGTTTTGCATTACATCTACCCAATGTCAACCCTGCAGGGCGCAAATTCAAATGCGTAGTCAGCCCCAACAGCTACTTGGCCTGAAATTTTGGCTCGATGGACCATATTGTAAATTCATTTACCAAAATGGCTGCTTGGGGACAGACAGGATCATCCGTGGGCCGTGCTATTCCTCAATCGCCCTTTAGAGAATCTGTTTAATTGTAAGACTATGTGGCTGGTCAGACGTGGCTTCTGTGTTCATCACCTATCCCTTAATATCACTGCCACCGTATCAACACTTAATAAGAAGGGTGCTGAAAATGGTAGTGATGGACATTATAAATGGAACCTTCACAAGGCACTTTGACAATTGATTTATTGAGGCACATCCAGGCTTTTCACAATTCACAATTGAAAACTCTTATTCACAGTCCTGTGTCCCTAGCATCTCCTCCCACGGTCCTCCAAGCCCCACGTGGAGTATGGAATCAGACGAAAGAGACTCGATCCAGGGCCGGGAGGGGTGGCTCACACCTGTAATCCTAACACTCTGGGAGGCCAAGGGGGGGACGGATTGCTCAGGGTCAGGAGTTCGAGACCAGCCTGAGCAAGAGCGAGACCCTGTCTCTACTATAAATAGAAAGAAATTAATTGGCCAACTAATATATATAGAAAAAATTAGCCGGGCATGGTGGCGCATGCCCGTAGTCCCAGCTACTCGGGAGGCTGAGGCAGGAGGATCGCTTGAGCCCAGGAGTTGGAGGTTGCTGTGAGCTAGGTTGATGCCACAGCACTCACTCTAGCCGGGGCAACAGAGTGAGACTCTGTCTCAAA
>VSMD01121280.1:0-72143 GCA_008750895.1 Mirza zaza | reverse complement strand
AGACATTCATCTCAGAGCCAAATAGAATGTATATGAATTAGTGCCTCACTCATCTACACAGCATAATCCACTGAGTTTCCATTTTCTTCTTGGCTCCCAGGAAGGTCAAAGCTAGATTTTAAACTCAATTTTTTCCTTAAACAGACCTTTTGTTTTGAGAAAAGGGGAAGTGTAAATATTTCGTCTCTTCTTTCACAGTGTTTAGCTTTCTTTTACACTGCTTTGTATTTATGGATGTATATATGTATTTATCCTGGCATTATCTGGAATTGTTAAAAAAATATATTTTTAAATTACCAACAATGATACATGCTTAACAAAGAACACTTGGAAACCACAGACATGCACACACATGAAAGAAAAAAAAATATCTCATAATTTCACAACCCAGGGAAAGCATTGTTATCATTTGGGTGAAGTTCTTCCTTATTTATCCTATGCACATTCAAATACAAGCACATATCTAAAGGATGGGATCACAATCGCATTTGTTTTTACTGTGAATCATCTATTAATATCCTTTTTAGGATTAGGAAGGGCATTGCTTCTTGGCCTTTTGGCTAAGATCAAGTGTAGAATTAGGAATGGCAAATAAGTAAATGTATGTACATATCCAGAAAACAGTGTATACTGTAGGACCAGTTACTTCTATCTTTAACCATGTGTTTGACCATTTTGCCTGAGGAGTCATGACAGCCCAGCTGATTCTTAAGCTTGCTGGAGAGGTTCTGTGCTCACCACCTCAGAGGCTACTCTTTGTACTTCTGGGTCTTTGTGGCCATCTTCCTCTGAGCTCAGAAGCCCTGCATTGATATATAGATAGATGCAGAGATAGAGATATGGATGTAATTCTTTTGTATTCAATAGGCCACAGGGAAAATGGATGAAAACCAGTTCGTGGCTGTGACAAGCACGAACGCTGCCAAGATCTTCAACCTGTATCCCCGCAAGGGAAGAATATCTGTGGGCTCTGACAGCGACCTGGTCATCTGGGATCCAGATGCTGTGAAGATCGTCTCTGCCAAGAACCACCAGTCTGTAAGGCTCCTGGCTGGTGGGCGTGGAGGAGAATGAATGGGGAATGCGTGCAGAGACCTGGGTCAGGAGCAATGTGTTTATGCGGTACCCCAGGGTAGTTAGACTAGGAGGCGTTGCAATAACAATCCATCCCCGAATCTCAGGGGCTTAAAACCTCAGCGGTGTTTCTCACTCCTGCTTCTCAAGCCTGGGGGGTCAGCAGAGTGGCTCTGGCCATCCCACTCACTCAGGCACTGAGGTTGATCAAGGCTCCCCATCCGTCCCCTCCACACATGCTCTGTGGTTGCCGAGGCGGGGAAGAGGGTATGGTGAATGGCGAATCAGCCCTGAAAGCCTCCACCGGAAGTGGCGTGTATAACTTCCTGTCACACTGCACTGGCCAAAGGTAGCCCCGTGTGGCCATCCCTAACTTCGGGAATGCAGGAAGCACAATGATACTTGTGCTTGGAGGGAGAAAAAAATGGGAAATAACTGGCGAGCAGCACTGATTGACCTTCTCATAAGGAAGCTCATGTGGAAGATCATAATGAAAGTGCAGGCAGGACCTAACAAAAACAGGTTTAATACTTATTGGTAAAAACAGTTAATATTTTTAAAGCACTTATGTTTCAGACACTGTGCTTTTAATTCACTGAATCTTCATAATAGTCTTCCACAGGTAGGTACTATTATTAGCCCCATTTTATAGATAAGAAAATGGAGGTACAGAGAAATTAAATAATTTAAGCATCAAGGAGCAGTGAAGCAAGACTGAAACCTGAGTCCAAACTGATGCTCTCAACCACGCTGTAGTAATGCCTCTCGCTTGTTGAGTCACTGAAGGAGGTAGTGAGAAATGCCATTTTTGGTGGTAATGGCCTTCGCGTAAACATTGTGTCATTCCACATTATTTAATTTCGAGCTAGTGGGGACCTCAGGGCCACATAACCCCTCTACCCACCCACTCAATACAAGATTGCCACACACAGCATCCCTAGTAGTTATCCAGCTTCTCTTTGGACACTGCCAGTGACAAAACTTGACTCCCACTTGAGGGCCTTACTAAAGATTGGACACGTCTTTTTGCTAGCAAGTCCAGTCTGCACTTAGCAAGCATCTGTCTTTTGGTGCCTTCCACCACTGAAAGCTTGCAGATGCATGGTGAGCTCTTCCTGGCTTACCTGGTAAATCAGCCCCTAGGGACACCGAAGGCAGGGTCCCAAACACAGGAGATAACCACATTCCTCTTCCTCCCACCCCCACTTCTACCCCTGCCATGGCTCTGCCCCTCACCCTGTCTCCAGGCTGCAGAGTATAACATCTTTGAAGGGATGGAGCTGCGTGGGGCTCCTCTGGTTGTCATCTGCCAGGGCAAGATCATGCTGGAAGATGGCAACCTGCACGTGACCCAGGGGGCCGGCCGCTTCATCCCCTGCAGCCCGTTCTCCGACTATGTCTACAAGCGCATTAAAGCCCGGAGGAAGGTAAGAAACAGGGGAGCCCAGAGCTGGGGCAGGGGCTTTGTGTCCCATTCAGGCTCAGGGATAGTGGTTGTGAGATCAGGGAGGGGGGCTGTGTTCTCTAGACCCTCACAGAGAAATTCACAGTGATGATCTTGTCCCCAAGAATAACTGCGCAGGCTCATTGTACTGGTAAAAGGAGTTTCGAAAACTTTTTGGCCAAAGAAAGCGTTTTTTTCCCCACATTTTTATAGTGCTTTTATTTAAAATAATTTAAAATAATATCAGTATTTTTTTTTTTTTAAGAAATAAAATTACTCCTAAAAAACTAAGATGAGAACCAGGAGTCCACACCCACTCATCCTTGTCCCATCCTGTGTCGTGTTGCTCCACTGGGACGAGCACAACGTTTAGCTGTTGTGGTTCAAATAAAATCTTACTTGTGTCTCTGGGTTTTTTTATATATATGTATCTACCTCTCTACGCGCGCGCACACACACACACACACACGTATAAGTGTATATATATACACATACACATATATGTATACATATAAAACAAACAGGTCAGTTCTAGTTGATTTAGGAGTTGAGGCCTAGAACTTTCTTTTCACATTTTCTCTCTTCTCCTCACCAGTCTCTGGGTCACCTTTGTGTATGTGTGCTATGCCCCACAAAGCAAGGCTAGACCAGCCCTAGGATTGTGGAATTTGAGTTCCACACTCCAGTTCTGGCCCAATAGAGAAGAGAGTGAAACTCAAACTTTCTGAGTATCAATTTCGTTTCTGTCGCTGTCTTCGATTCTGGAACCAAAGAAATGTTGACGATTCCGAGTTCACTGGTTTTGGGGAGGACAGACACAGTCGTCCCACCGGGAGCCATTAGCACCTGCAGACTTAATGGGCTTTGCTTCCGTGCCTGCACCTGAGGCCCTGACAGGGAGGGAAGGCTCTGGCAGGATTTCCAGGGAGTCTTACGACGATCGTCCTGTGCGGTCGGGCTCGTCTGGCAGCCTGTCCTCACTGCCTCACCTCTGGCCAGAGAAAAGAAACAGGCGGGAGCTGTGTGCTGGCTGTGCGGCTGGCTTGGGTGGTCTGGCAGCGTTTGTCTAACAGAGACTGTGAGCCCCTGTGCGGGAGGCACCGTGCTTCCCGTGACCATAAACCCCAGCGCCTGTCATATGGCCGAGCAGAGCACGCACTGGGCTGGTGTTGCTGGCTGGCTCCATAGTCCCAGGGCAAGCTCACGGCCACAGCCGGAGGTCAGTGGGTCAGACCACAGACGCTCACTTCCAGGCCTGCCCACGTTGCTCTGTGCCGAAGGGTGTGAGAGTGGAGCTCCCACGTGACCCATCCTGGCCAGCACTTGGGACCTCGTCTCAGACGGCTGCCCTTCCGATCGCTGTCTCCGGCTGCACTGCTGTTCTCCCGTCTCATAATGTTCCCCCTGCTGCTCTCTGGACTTGCTCTCCCCTCGGCTGGCTACGCTGCCATCCACACCACTCCTCTGCCTCCCCTCAGCCTCCCCCTCGCACAGCCCTAACCCCATGGCAAGGTCCTTTGATCCTTCACATCGAAGCTCATCTATTTAGGGAGGCCTTCCCTGACCACCTCCATTGTCACTCTATCATGACACACTCCTTTATTTTATACCACCTCTCCCTTCCTCTTTGTCATCATTATTTGCTGGCTCCTACTACACATTCTCTATTCACTGATGTATTTCTACTACCTAGAGCAAACCCTGACTTGTTCAATGAATGAATGAATGAATGAATGGTGACACGCTCTTCTCTGGCTGCAGATGGCAGACCTGCATGCCGTCCCGAGGGGCATGTATGACGGGCCGGTGTTTGACCTGACCACCACCCCGAAAGGGGGCACCCCCGCGGGCTCAACCCGGGGCTCTCCCACTCGGCCAAACCCACCCGTGCGGAATCTCCACCAGTCTGGGTTTAGTCTGTCAGGTGAGTGCTGCAGGCTGGTCAGGGGAGGAGAGGAGGGGCCGGGGGGTGACCCTGAGAGCTCAGCCTGCCTCTGTGTGTTTTCAAGCCCAGCACTAGCGTCCTCTTTAGGGAGAAGGTTAGTGGGGCAAACAAGGTTTGCCGACTCAACAACAGGTCCTGGTGAGAAAGTAAGACAAGGCACAGTCGGGCTAAACATCAGGTTTTAAATGGTGACAAATTCTGCTTAGAGATCAGACCTGGATGGGGCGTGGGGTAGGGGAGTGATTCCCACTATGAATTAATAGTGATGTTTTCTACGGAAGCCTATGAGGGCTGTGCAGTTATCTTGTGTTTTCTTTGCCCAGGTTAAAAGATAGCTCAGATTATTTTTATGTTCAGATTGCAGTAGCTTCTTATAACCTAGGACTTTTATTATATTCTCCCATCCCTAGTAATAATGCTGACAACAGCTACCATGGATTGAACACTTACCATGTGTCAGCCATTAATCTTACCTGCTCTTGAAGAACTCTCTGATATAAATAAATAATGATTCGGTTGCTCCATAACCAGTGGTCTTAAAATGGGGGAAAATAAATGTAGATTTGCAGCCCTGTAATGAACAATGTGAGAGAAGCAAGATACCAAGAAAGGAAAGATGTATTTAAATGGAAAATCATGGCATATGGGGAAGAGAGGAGTAGTGAGGAATGGGAGAAGCAGGGAGACAGGGAGAAAGAGGGAAGGAGGGGTATGGGAGAAGCAAGACAAAGGAAAAGAGCTGAAAGTCTTGAGGTCCCTTTGCCAGAGGCCACATTTTGCTAGTCCCAAGCAATTTAGGGCCATTTTTTGTTGCTCCCTGGCTACCTTAAAACTTAAGCTTTTCAAGGATCTTTTCTGAAGGGACGCACACACCAATGTGTCCTTTTGTGCTGTGGTCACAGGGACCTGACCATCGCCACTTCGCACGGTGAGACCTTGGGCAAGTTGCCTGACTTCTCAGAGTCTCGGTTATCTGCCTGTCACACGGGGCAGTGAGTGTGCCTCTCTCAGACCAGTGCTGAGGGTTCGACGTGGTAATCTGTTCAGCACTGAAAACGTTGCTTGCCACAAGGGATGTAATCAGTTATTTTTCCCATCATTATCACTGTTCTCCCTTGTATTATTATTATGCTGAGGGGCAGATGACATCTAGATAAGAACTTGGCTCTTCCTACCAGCCAGTAGTTTTGGGGGACATAAGAAAAGTCTAGAAGACCTGGCAGACTGGAATGGGAGTATCTTGGGAGGTGAGGCCAGGAGGGCACTTAATATCTTGCCCTCTTGAAATTAATCCAGTTTTTCTCTTGCCCACACCCCTCTCCTTCCCTTTTTTCCCTCCTGGGGGCTTCATTTCCAACTGCAGGCACCCAGGTGGACGAGGGGGTCCGCTCCGCCAGCAAGCGCATCGTGGCGCCCCCTGGAGGCCGTTCCAATATCACATCCCTGAGTTAAGCAACCCCCTCCCCACAGAGAGGGGCAGAAGCAAGAAGAGATTTTCTTGGAAGCCAAAATGGTACACCGATATTTAAGAAGGAAAGTGAATCCAAACAGTTGCGATCTAAAGAATCAACAAGCCTCAAGCCTTATGTTTCTCCAATGTTAACGCTCGCTTGCCTAGCTTTACGAATATTGCTTTGTTTTCTGTTTATGCATAGCCTTGATTCGTTCGGCCCCTCCCCATTTACATGCATGCAGTCAGGCAGGCCACTAAGGTAAAAGAGTCTGCTATATTATTATAGTGTTGAGAGCGTGTGTAGTGCTGCATCTTACGACAAGGGGACAGACAAAGCTGGGATGTCAGGGAAATGGACAAAAGGGACGCAGGTTACTTGGGGCGAATGGGAGGTGGGAGCCTGGAGCAAGGTGGAGGGCACAGGCAGAGGGGCTGGGGCTGGGCGTGTAGGCAGGGGGTGGGTGGGCCGGGTGAGCGGAAGGGGTGTTGTGTATTGTGTTGACGACGTGCGTTTATTTCCATGGGAGACAGCCGCTTGTGGCAGCTGTCCCTTCGTCTCTCACGGTCCCCTGGGTTCTGTGGAGAAGGCAGGCAGTCATTGGGTTCTGGGCTTTGTCACGTCCCCTCCTAGTAGATTTTGTTTCTTTGAACATTCATTAAAATGCCAAACCCAACCATTTCTTCCACCTGCTTCACTGTTGCCAGTGTCTGCCCGGGCCTCCTCCTCAGTGTCGCTTCCAAACCCTCCCCTTTCCCCTTTCCCGGGCTGGGGAGGGCAGATGGGGAGAGCGGGTGATGCTTCTCCTCCTCTCGCCCTCCCTGCGCCTCTGGTGCTCTTAAAAGCCAACAGCTGCGAACACAGCACACAGGCCCTCGGAGGTGAGGGCGCCCGCAGCTTACAGACGCCTCCCTCTAAACACGATGATGAGTTCCCTCTGCCTCTCCTGTCTTTGCAAACCAGGAAGAGTAGCTTGCGTGCTTCCGCCTCCCGAGTTAGGGTTTCAGCTTAGATGGGGCAGAATGAAGGGCCTCTCTTGCCGGTGGTGAGTGATTCTCTTGATGTCCTGAGATCCAGGTACATCTGTAATAACAGGATCATTCTTTTTGTTTCAAAAGTTGATTTTTATTAGGTGTGTGTTCCCTTATATTTTACTGTTAATGGGTACTTTCAGTATATATGGGAGTCAAGCAGGGATTTGGGAAAGTCAGTCTCCAGCAGAGGGAGCACATTTTGTGCCCCCCCCTTCTGTTTTCCTATTCTAAATCATCTGTTTCCCCTCCCATTAGCAGAGCCTCTGGGGGCTCTTTTTGTTTCAGTACCAGTATCTTCCCCAGGTGGGTGGAAACGCCATGACGCAGCCCTCCCAAGGGGGCACCCGAGGGAAATTAGCACGGAGCGTTTGCATCTGCCTGGCCTGTCACAGCTGATATCCATTTCCCTCTCACGCCACTTCTGAAAGTTCAGTTTTGGAGCAAGTTCTGTGAGCAAGATGAGGATGTGTAGAACCAAGATGCCCATTTGCAGGAAAAAATTATATTCCACCCGGGAATCGTACCTCTGCGCTCTTGGGCACCCGTCTGGTAGAACCCATAGCCCTGTGTACTAAGTACTTTGAAGAGAAGAGCAGGCCTCAAACACCTTTTAAGTGCTTAGAAGAAACCGCTATCTTTGACTTCAGGTTTTAAAAAGTTGAAGACTAGAGAAAAGCCAACACTTGGCTACAGAGGACTTTGGAAATAGCCAAGGAAAAGGATTTGCCCCTAGCAAGCTACTTTCTGTTCCAGTCATGAAAAAGACTTTTCCCTGCTCATAATAGAGAATCTTACTATTTTAAGGCTCTCATGGTGCTTTTCTTTTAAGGGAAACTTAGGTAAAAGGGAAAATGTAGCTCTTAATTTGCAATTCAAAGATTCGGCTACCGTAGAACTGAGAGTGGCAGTTTCATAGGCAGAGTGAGTTTTGCCGGATCCGAACCATATACCTCATTAGCTGGGTGGGGCTTTAGGATATAGGTCGCAGTTCCAGCCACAACCACCAGAGGGAGGAAAAGGCACATAAATAAACTCAATTCTGAGCATCCGCTTCTGCACTGTCTCCTCTGCCCTTACCCAGCTCCTGAGTCCAACTCAACCCTCCACAGCTTCTCTGTGCCATGAAGATAAATCTTCCATGGCCACATGGGTCATCTTCACCGCACCCGGGACTTCCAAAATGGAAGTTCCCGTTGGAACTTTATATTCCACACAAGCTTTCCTCGCTGTAGGAACCACCCCTTCCTGCCCCTCAGGATGAGCAGCGTTATCTGAGGAAGCCCCTCTTTCTTCACTTACCATGACTAAAACTTATTTCCCAAGCACAGAAATTCCCGAGAATTCCTAGAAAAACTTCCACCATTTTCTTAACATGAGTACTGAGGGATATGTTTCTTAAGATAAAATTTATATTCAGGTTTGCTCTGTTCCCATAAGACACATCAAACAGCCCTATGCAGAGGGTTTAGGAAAAGAAAACGACGGGAGTCGTGGCCCTTTCTAAATTCACCGGCACCTCATCCGGATGTGGGAAGGCACCCCGGATCTTGTCTCACTCCCAAGCTGTCTTTGCCATCTCATCCCGTGGCCCTGCCATCCTCCCAGCCTCCTCACACTGTCCCTACACCCAGATGGCAGTCAGTTGGAGTTCTTTCTGAGAGGGCCACCAGCTAAATTTTCTAGAAATAGCAGGGTTCTAGTCATCCCCAAAATGGGTTTTCTGTAAAGTCCGGACATCTTTTGACCTTTGACCTTTTTTTTTTTTTGGTGGCTGTTCCCAGAGTGTCACCCTCTTCCCCAAAGGCCTGGCTTCCCCTACGCCTGGACCTTCACTCACCCTGAGCAGCCCTTTCCAACAGGGTGGACGAGTTCCCAGCTTTGGTTCCTGCCACAAGCTTCCCGGGCCCTCTCCCCTGGAAAACTCCAGCTCGAGTCCCAGATACACTCTTGGGCTGTCCCGGGCAGCCAGCATTCATTGTAAGTTTCCTCTTTGAAAACTGGTGTGTGGGTGTTCAGTTCTGTGTCTGGTGGATATGGACAGACAGTAACCCTCCCGTGATCTGTGCTAGCAGTGAGGCAGCTCTGCAACGCAAAGAGCTGTTTGCTTTGAACCGTGAAGAAAACTGTGTTTTGAGTTTAGCTGAGATGAAAACAAAAGTTCATTAAGTGACTGTTAATGTAAACCTGGTTATTAAAATAACTATGACATTACCAATGTTGTTCTCCAGTCTTCTTCTGTGTGTGATGTGCCGTTTCACCTAAAATACTAAAATTGTACAATAAACGTGAAATACATAGCGAGAGAGAGGCAGATCTGATGATAGTAGAATTATCTGGAGAATATTTGGAGTGGGAGAGTTCTATCTTTTCACTGAGGTTGAGTCGTTAGTTTTTGCCACAAAAATTGATAACCGTTACTGAAACTTTGGGGAACGAACAAGGTTTTTTCCTATGGGTCATCAAATTTCACCTGAGTCAAGAACAGAACCCCAAAGTGTTAGGGTAATTTTTTTTTTTTGGTTGGGGGATGGGTTTGTCATTTCCTTAAAGCTTTACTATTAGATTGTTTTGGAGAAAAACTCAAACTAAGCATGTGCCAAAGTATATTCTTCAGCAAACGGATCCCAAGGAGTTGAATGAGTGTTCAAAAGGATTATTTGCTATGTCTACTCTTCTGAGGGCTTTAAGGTACATATCGAACACATTGAAGACTCTGAGAAATCCTGTAGTGAAGAAGTCTTTCAGACTTTGTCCAATTCAGGATTCTCCAATATTTTTGACTACTGAGCACTTCTATCCTTTATCATCTTTTAACATCCTACCAGACCTGTTATACTAACCCTTTCGGGACACACCGCTGCATCCAGCTCAAATTTGGGTGGGTCATTGTTCATTGCAAAGGTTAGTCTAGTTTAAAGGGGGAAAATGTTGGAAAGGGGAATTTTATTCATCTATTTATTAGGGACGGGGTCTCGTTCTGTCACCCAGGCTGGATTGCAGTGGTGTGATCATAGCTTACTGCAGCCTTGAGCAGAAGTGACGACCAGCCTCCTGAGTAGCTGGGACTACAGCCATGAACCACCACACCCAGCCTATTTTTATATTTTTTGTAGAGATGGGGTCTCACTGTGTTGCCCAGGCTGGTCTCACACTCCTGGGCTCAAGCAATCCTCTCACTTCAGCCTCCCAAAGTGCTAGGATTACATGTGTGAGCCACTGTGCCTGGCTGAAAAGGAGAATTTTGAAGCCTGGCGCACCTGAAAAGTTTGGAGATTGATTTGAGCAGATTCAAGTATAACTGGGTCTAAGCACTAAACCCTGACATCAGAACATTGCTTCTTTCCTTCTCAGCCCTGTGTGCTTTCAGTAAATGCATCCGTTCTTAGGAAAGCTGTTTCCACTGGGGCAGAGTTGGTCATCAGCATCTGCAGGTTTTCATTTCACCTGCTTAGTAAGCTCAGAGGACGAAGAGAGAGTCCCTCAAATTTCCAGCCGAAGAAATTGATTCTGATTGGTCTGGCTCAGGGGCACTTGTTCATGGAACTACTGACTGGCTGAAGAAAACATGGGACTAACTGGCCATGCCTGGTCACATGCGTAGCCCCTGAGCCACTGGGACCATGTGGACTCTCACTGACTTCTCAAAGAAAACCATTTTGTGATTCGAGACAGCATGGGTACTAGGAAGACAAAACCAGCAATGGCTATGGCACCATTCTGAAGCCTGCAGGGCATGAATGTTTTGCTCAGTGACGCATCTGTGTATAGGTTGGGACAGGTGGAAGAGGAGATCGGGGACCAGGGGATGACAATTTCTGATTAATTGCTTTTATATGTGGTGAGCCCCGCTTGGTTTGATGGAACAATGTCTTGGATACAGGAGCACAGAGTTACTATACCTTTTAACACAGAAGCTCAGAAACCAGACTAAAAGCTACTCTGAGTGCACAAACAACGAATTATTTTACAATTAAAGTTCAAGGTTTGATGTTTAATAAGCTTTGGTCCATAGGCCCATATGGCTCAAACTCAGGATTAACAAAACGCCTCTCCCTGCACGTGACCAAGACAGCAGCTGAGCTCTGTTTAGAACTAGAGTGAGTTGAAAGGGAATAGTCAGCACCTAAAATGAACTCAGGGTGCAGGGCTCTAAAAAGGATGAAGTGGTTTTAAAAAAAAAAGTTGGTGATAGAGACACATTGGTTAACTTTTTCACACCTCTTCCTTGGGAGGAGGGGGGAGCTATTCTGGTGGCCGAGTCACATCTGACATGTAAGGAATGAGAACGCGGAGTAGGACTAACAAGGGCCCTCTGGTTCCAAAGAACTTTCTAGAATGAGCTTTCTTACCACCTGCCTGTCACAAAGGGGACGCCAACCACGAGCAGGAGATGGATAAAAGGGCCAGAGCAGTGTGCAAAAATGACGTCACATACTTAAGGCTGGTACTCTTCACACTCGAAAGAGTTCCAGGTCCTGCCCTTTGCTCAGAACGGCTGCTAGGAACACAACAGGACACAAGTCCTGGACCCCAGTGTACTCAGCATGCAGGACTTGGGAGCCCACGAAACATACAAGAGCCTCCGTATTGCAGGACAAGCCCAGGGCGCCAGCGGCGTGCTGGCTGCTGGGCTATGGCAGGCCCGGAAGGAAGGTGGCAGGTGCCTGTATTCTCTCCGCAGGTAGAAGGTGCTTCTTGCTGCAGGAATTCAGAGCTGCCTCTTACCTTCCCATCCCAGATTACGGGCCTTGGAACATCTGCCTGCTGCTTTGGTGTATCCAACGGGACAGGACAAAGATGTCGAGGGGAAGGTAGGAAGGCAGGGTGCTGAAGAAAGTGGTGCACAGGCCACCCATGGGCTTAAGGTCATAGTGAAAGGCAGAAACCGGAAGTCTGGGCTATGTTCCCTGAGCTGTGAATGCTAGAGGGGTCAGGGTTTTTAGTTTTTATACATGTGGATGAGTTAAGTTGTGCTGCACTCCCTTAGTGAGAGGACATCATCTCATCTCAACACTAGCTTATCTCAGGTAAAGGACATGACATTCTTCACTGCAGGGAATGGCAGTAAAAACAGGTCACTTTGGGCACCCGCAATGCTACCGCTAGGGAAAACAATCACACACACACGCAGGTGACAAAGAAGGGCCCGTGGCTTACTGTTTACAGAAGACGTTTTAATACACACAGGCACATTTACATTATATATGCTACAGCTCAACAGAAGCACTTGTTTTTCATTCATGCACCGCCAGGTCAGCTGCCTGTTCACAACAGCACAGACAAGTGAAGTTTGGATTTTTATATCAGTGTTTAATACCAATGAGACACACGGAGCTTATAATAAACAGTAATCACAGGCAGACAGCATAGAAAACAGGATTTTGTGTAGACAGAATACAGGGACAGGTGGTTACTGAAACAAACTCACAATGCTTGTCATGCCTTTTCGTTTCAGCTCTTGAAGCACTAAAGCCTCAGCGTTACTATGTCAGCCACAAGCAGCAACACTGGTCTCTGCTGGCTACCTTAACACTCTTCCTATTTATCTATCCACCCAATCTGCAAAAGCTATTACGATAGAAAGTCTAGTTGCTTCTGGTTAAAAATTTCTATCAGAGAAAGGCTAACCACTACTTAATTAGATTAGCATAATTAATTTAGCGATGTTCTATGCTGCTTGATGTTCATTTCTGCCCTAGCAGTGACCTCAGGCAAAACCAGTGCTGCCTTGCAGGTGGGTGAGCCATGGGCAGAGAGCATTGTCTTCCCTGGAATGAGAGCGGCCAAAGTGCCAGGGTGCAGCTGCCCCACTCATCCACTAGAGGTCGCCAAGAACACACGAGAGGCGCGCAGTCCCGAGGCAGCACAAGCGTGTTAGAACTAGGACTTCAAAACCTGCTCAGACTTTTCAGATGCTCCATACAGGTAAGGGGGGGGGGAAGCTGTCAGAAGAAAAACATTCAGGAATACCAGACAAAAGGATATAACAGTCATCCTGTTTTTTTAAAATTCTCAGCCCTGAGCTTTGGCTGTTACGCTTCTAGATGAGATTATGATGTTCCACCTGGGCACATGGGAGACATGTTTCTTTTAGTTCAAGTGATGGAATGAAACCAAGGAGCTGGCTTCAACAACCAGCCATAACCATAAGGATTTAGGAAAAGTTTTGAGTTTTGGAAAACTTTTTTTGTTCTCATGTTTAAAATGCACAGTGGTAGGAGGTGGTTAAGACTCAGTTGTTCTGCACTGTCAGATACAGTGGTTTTTCTTTTCTAAGCTGAAACGCATTGTGTGTCTGTCGCCTGGCTGGGATTGGAGATTCATCTTACCCTCTGACAACTGTGCTCTTATCAGTGCGGCCACGGCTCCTGAACGCCCTTAGAGGAGCTTCAGGCACAGAAGCGGCTCGCTGGAAATAAAAGGTAGGGAGTGAGAGCACAGAGATTGTATTGGGTTCCCATTATAAGTTGTACAGACGTGAAATGGCGCTAAAGATTAACTCTCATCACGACGGAGAACCGAATGGTCCCAGTGCCCTTTGGTGAGCATGAGAACAGAAATGTTTCCCAAAACCTCTCCTTTGGGAGGATGCGAACAAGGTCACAGAAAGAGGAGGAACCAGGTGACTAGGGGGATAAGGCCACAGCGCATCAAGCCTTGAATCAAAGTACATGAACGATGGAAGCTAGTAAACATGCACGTGGCCCCTGTCACTCTGGGGGTTATCAGCCTGGAGCAGAACCTGGCCACTTTCTTAGTCATGCTCTTTTCAACCCATCCCCCCCCCACCCCCTGAAATGAAGTTAGGCCAAGTGCTTAACGTTGATAGTGTTTGGAGATAAACAAAATACATAGACAAATAACAGTGGAAACTGTAGAGAGAAAGGAATCAAACAAACAGAACAAAAAAAGCTGGCTTTTAATTCTTTAACAAAAATACGGCTGCTCTTAACATAGAGAGGCACTATTTCACAGCTCTGCCAGAAATGCTGGGCCTGTTAGCTCAGTGAGGAGAAAACGGTAACCGCCAAGTTCAAGTTAGCTCTGGCTTTCTACTCATGCTTGGGTGCCCCAGCGTGACCTCCTTTCTGGATAAGTCTTCCGTAGCAGGCGGCCATCTCTGTTACTTCTGTCTGTTCCCACCTGCCGGGCTTCCCACGTGAGTGTCAGTCTGGTGTTCCCTGTTGCCAGCTTACTGCCATCCTAGAGAGGCCCATCCTCTCCCTAAGTAAGGGCAGGTTTAGGCGATGTGAGTAGCCACATGGTTAGAACAATCCCCGCTAAGCTGGTTCACTTCTTGACTGTCCCCAGTGGCATCTGTGCGTTGCCAAAAATAGTTCTTCTGCAAAGATCTGCGTACCAGTACAATGGGATTGCATCATGTGTACATCTCACATAGGTGAATTAAATTTTGTGCTTGGCAAATCAATAAATAAAAATGTTGAAAAAAGAAAGAGTGACACATCAGTGATATTTTAAATAATGAGGCAGTTCTACCTGCCATCCTTGCAGTCAGCACAAGGCGAGAGACATGATACCGCTGGCCCTTTAGTCAGTCTCCATGAACTTACACCGCTCAGATGTGTGAGCATCCCACTGTTTGAAGCGTAATGCTAGTCTATAAAGACATGTGCGATTTGGTCAGCATTTTGCTTCATCTGGTATTAGCTAAAACGAGACCAAAAATAATAATAATGAATAAGAATTCAAACAAAATAAAAACGATGGCTTGCTTCATTATTGAAGGGTGACTCTACTGTACTAGGCTTCACTGAGAAAAGACACTTCCCATATGTTACAGGTATTTTAAGGGACTTTTCAAGGGTAAATTTTACTCTCTTCTAAATTCACTTCTAACTTAGACTGCAACCCCTGTGTAAGATGCCACTTTGTTGAACTGCAAGGTAGACATGCTTTTGGTGTGACAATTTTTTTTTTTCAGATCCTTTCCAGATATAGGTCTCTGCTAATCCTCAAAAGACTAATTAGCCCTCAAGGAATATGCTTACTGAGAGAAGGAGAATGGTGTGCTAATATTTAGCAACTGCCAGGCTAGGAGGGAAAAAAAATAACTCTTGATTTGTAGCATCTGCCAATTTCCATGGTGTAAATACTACTATTATCGCCAATTTCAAGTTACCAACGTCACATCCCTGAAGAGAGAGTTGGGAAGTGATGTGCACAGTAGGCTCTTGCTAGCTGATACGATGCTAACTACAGCACACCACTGGAAGGCCCTCCTAAATCTGTTGCTTTTAATCTGGTCCTATGCATTTCTTCTTGGTGGAATTCCTTATTCCTACCCAATTCGGCTTAGAGATTCTGACCTCTTTATGAAGTTTTCTAGGTCTGAAAAGTCTCACTGAGTCCTGTGTCCATTTGCCCACTTATCACTGTGTAATTAGAGGAGTGGAAAAATAAATCTACCTCCAAATATTCCTTTTAAAATAAAAATAAAGGCTGTTTAGAATAACAATCGTAGCACTAAAAAAGCAGGGCATGGCTCATCTAGTGTAACCCTCCCATTTTATATAAATAAACTGAAGCAGGGAAAGTGGTTAAGTGACTTGCTCAAGATCACACAGTTAGTGATGAAACTAGATCCCAGGAGCTCAGGCCCAGGACGCCTCACTGTGTCCTGATGCCGCCTTAGAAAGATATTCATTCACATTTTCTAAGTCATGAGGTGTAGAGTGGCAAGAACTACTATCGGCTCTTCTGACGTGGATAATAAGAAGTTCTTGGCCTGAGGTGCCAAGAAGTGTCCCAAGAAGGTGCTGAGGCTTTTACAGGTTGTTATTCTGACCATCCTCTTCTTGTGGGTCTTTGGTTTGTTCCAAGGCTAGATTTGCTGGCCTTTTATTAAAGTCCCTTTTTACTCTTAAAAAGAAGAAAAAAAGAGGGTTTTAAAAGAAAAATAAAAGGTTTACATTTTTGAAATAACAGTAAGCCCAACAATTTATAAAAAAGTATGAACCAAGGAAATCTTAAAAACATCATTGATTTAAAGTTTAAATCCCAATTCCTCTGGCCCTCCCATAAAACTTGATGGTATGCTGAATTTACCTATTAAATTTTTTTAAATTCCTTAAAATATGAAGAATAAGGTTCTGAATTTTCCAATTTTTCTATAATGAATGGGCATCATTTTTGTCATTAGAAAAACAAATTTAATGTTAAAAATATATTGTCTCTGCAAGTAAAGCCTGGCCGAGAAACACTCCATCGTTTTCTGGGCTTCTCTGTTCTCCCAGGAATGACTTACTTTTCTCTGTTGAAAATTATGAACTCCTTCTGGACAGACTCAAGGTGCTCTTGAAGAAGACATGTCTTCCAGGTGTACAGTGAAAACAAACCAGAGGTATAGTTAGACGAATGAGGGTTATCAAACAGCCAGTGACCTATCATGTGTTTATTCTGTGAATAGCCCAAATCTAAGAAATACCAGATTATCTTCAAAATGGATGCCGTATGAAGAAAATTTGGGAAAGATGGCAGAGGAGACCAGGAATCTGTTTCCCCACCTAGACAACTATTGCACAGGAGGAATTTGTCTGACGTAACTATTTTGGAACTCTGGAGTCTGTTGAAGACTTGCAACTTTCAGGGGAAATCTTGGGTGGTAAAGTGCAGCTAACTAGGATCAATTTGAGCTCTCAGCACAGTAGCAGCTACCCCCACCTTCCGGCCTTGTGGGAGGGAGCTATGCACACGTGTGTTCCCAGAGCAGCTTGTGCACGTGTGAAATAAGAACCATGTCCTCCAAATAAGACAGGTCTCAATAAATTTAAAAGGACCAAAATCAGACCAGGTATTTTCTCTGATCACAAGGAAATGAAGGCAGTGCTCAGAGAAAATTTATAGTCTTTAAACACCTACATTAAAAAAGAATAAATATCTCAAATCAACCTAACAGTTTCCACCTAACTGTATACCCTGCTAGTATGTTGTTGAAGATTTTTGCATCTATATTCATCAAGGCTATCTGTCTGGAATTACCATTTTTTGGTGATGTCTTTATCTGGCGTGGTATTAGGGTAATGCTGACTTCATAGAATGAGTAAGGGAGAAAATAACTGCGATTCATATATCTACTAAGGGTTTAATATCCAGAATATGTAAAAAAAAATTCTATAATTCAACAACAGAATTGACGAGGTGGCATTTAAGATATGAAGGCTGCGAGGAAGCCCCCCGTGTGAAGATCCAAGGGAAGAACATTCCAGGAAAAGGGAAGGGCAAAGGCAAAAGCCCTGGAGAGGAACAAAACACGCAGTGTTTGAGAGTCAGACCCTCGCAGGGCCCGTGTCGGGGGAGGGTTCTGACTGAGGGCGAGCTCGGGACAGTAGGGTAGGAAAGCTGGACAAGAACATGTGCAGCACGCTAGGCATGCTCAAAAGTTACTCACAAATTGTTCAGTTATGTCTAAAGCTTTAGAACACTTTTAATGAAGACGCTATCTAGGTCTCTATCTGGGGGCCCGTTAACACATCCAGCTTGAGCCCAGTCCTGTAGGGTCACGGGAAGGAGCACATCTGAAGATGCAGCTGATTAGGATACGAACAAGAATGAGTCACTGGAGAAAGACGCTTGAAGTGACAAACTACAAGCGGGTTGGGTTTGCGGCACAGCTAGGCAGTCCTCGGAGGGCCCTAGCAAGCACTGTATGGTGAGAACCCGGCCAGAGACTAGTTGTGTGATCAAACAGGATGGGGATGTGGGCTTTTGTTAATTGGCCATTAAAGGGTAGAGCGGCCCCTGAGGACTAGAGAAACTAAGAACACTGAGCATATTTATTTTGTTTGCAGCACTGTCTTCACCACAGACTATGAAATCTTTGAGAACAGGGATGACACGGAGTGCAGAAATCATATCTCATTCATTTCTAACTCCAGTGTTTAGCGTGGGACCTGGCAGATGATAGGCACTACCTAAAAGTAGCCTGGATGAATGGCTCGAGGGCAAGAGGGAGGGGTGGGTGATGCGTGGATGGATGCACAGTGGGTGTGTAGGCGAATGGATAAATGAGCGGATGGATGAATGCATGGTTGTGTGGACGGATGGATGACCATTGGAGGCAGAGTAAATGTTTATTACTTAACCATCATCATAATGCATAGAACCTCATGTGAGTATAAAATCCCACTGCATCGATGCAAACTTCTGTACTAAAATCCGAACTCTGACTCTGATAGAGAATTATACACTTAGTTATAAAAATTAATTTGATTCTGCCTGAAATCCAGCAATAATGTTTGGCCTATAAGAATTCCCTTGTTCCTGTGAGTAGACACTTTCTACGTCGGTGAGCCTTAATTATCACAAAATTCAGCTTGTGGCAAGGAACAGACACCACCTCTGGGGCTGGCTGCACCCAGTGACTTCTCAAAGCAAGAGCGGGGCCCAAAACCACCAGTGTGTACTTTGAGATTTGCCCCTGGACTATAATTTCATGGGAAGTCATTTGATCTAGACTTTGTCAATTACACTCACTTTTCTGGGAAATTTGTACATTTCAAATTGAAAGCTGGGAGAGGGCAATAACTGAGTCAAGTTAATGGCAGAGCTCTAGAGAGAAAGTCTAGAACTTTCTAGACTTTCTAGAAACACTGCTGCTAGGGTCCCCAGAGCCGCCTTACTCTGCCCTTTCCAAAGCCTGAGTGTTTGGCTTTTCTTTGCATCCTACAAAACGGCAGAAGCAGGGGGCTGAGATGCTCTCCTGCCAGAAGCTCTCTGATGAATTGCAGCTGTGATGAGGGTGCCGGGACCCTGAGTCCGCTAGGGCCCTGCTCACCTGAGAGGAATCACACTTCCTCATCTCCTTCTCCTTCTTTGCCAGACGCTTCTTTTTCTTGTGAAGAGGTTTGGACTCCAAAATCATTTCTTCAAGTTCAAAGGTGGGATCACAGTTCAGCCTGCCTTTCTGTAAGGAAGATAGGTTGGCTCAGTCCTCAGGTTCCCATATCGTTCTAAAAACGCACCAGAACCATACGGAAAATAACACTTCGCCTTAACAAAGTCGTCCAAGAAGAAGCGGGGATTCCCATTGTAAGTTCTCTATCATTTACTAGTGGCCAGCATTGTTTTCCATATTCTTTAACTTTATATTTTGTCTATTTTTCCTAAACTTCCAGTTAGCCCTTAGTGAGTAAGAAAGGAAACCAAATTACAATTAGTTTTGTGAAGTGCGAGCTTCTGGGTTAAAGTGAATGCTAATGGCCATGTAGATCAGAATCACCTGAGTCGCTTGTTCAGCCGCCCAGTTCTCCAAAGAGACTTCCCAAATCAGGGTTTCTTAACGCAAGGCCCAATAACCTGTCCTTTAATAAGCTCCCCGGACGATTCAGATTCACATTAATGTCAGAGAAGCACAACTGTAGAGCTTCTCTTAAGCCAACATGGATGGCTAATTGCAGGGAGGAAGAAAGGAAGCAAGAGACGGTGGTGCCTAGAACTCCACTGTGTCACGCATCAACCATGGTACCAGCTGCCTCTACCGGACCCTGCAAAACAGACAGGTAAGGACTTGGCCCCACCTCATGTTGCCCTAGCAGGTGGAGATTTGCACCCCTAGAATTCCATCACATTGCTTTCTTCTCTCTTTCCACTTTGCCCCAACCCTCTCATTGGAGCATGCCCTGCTGTCTTCACATGAAGGATCACACTCCACATGCCTACAGCAAGCACCTCGCTTGGGCTTGAGAACAGAAAACTCTGAGTTGGTTCTACAGGGCCCTTTAGAAGCCCATTATTCTGCCCAATATCCCTACAACTGAACGTACAGTTCAGGTCCTGGGCAGAGAGAAGCTAGAGGCCTACCTGGGGCCACTTGGCCTAAGCTTCTGGACTGTGGCTTTCACCAGTGGTGTGCAGCAGGCCACAGATGCCCCGTGGTTGGGGCCCCTCCAGTGGGAATTATTTCTCTTTCACTACTTGTCTTTACAAATATAGATCCCTGAGATAGAACCAGCGAGGGCAGAGGGGTAAATGGTAAAAATAACTTCCTCACCCCAACCCCAACAGTTTTCAATCCTCTGACTCACAGGCCTCCATGGACACAAATATCTACACCTTTGGAATCAGAGAAAACATTATTTTAATCTGCAGATTCATGGAAATGACGATCTGGGGGACTAGGAGTGCTTTCCAATAAAATCCTATCATAAGAAGTGATTAGGAGCTAGAATTCCGGATGCAAATACACCTATATTAGAATCCCAGCTTGACTGCTTGCTAGCTTTGTGGTCTTTGGTGCCCAACTTACCCTGGGTGTGCCCCAATTTCCTCATCTGTAAAACAGGAATTTGGGCTCTCTCACACACTGGTGTGATTATCCAATGAGACAACGTGTGGGTCTGGCACATGGGATAACGTGCACTGAATGAGAGTTATGACGGGTGTGTTAGGATTGACTCACATTAGGAATAAAACCCGGAATGAGCCTCTTCTGCAAAACCGCATCCCAGTTTATATCACTCATATATGGGAAGTTCTGAATGTCAGACAACTGGGCAAATCGTTGGTCTGGATTAGGTTCAAGTAGCTGCCAATGGAATACAAACATCAAGTTCATGAGAAAGGTCAAAACTTAGGAATGACAAAAAAAAAAATCATAAAAATGTCCTCTAAACGTTTTCAAGTATAGGACTGAAAGAAACAAGGCAGTGCCCCCCCTTCTTTAACCCCATTAACAAATAATGTAAACAATGCACGATTACAATGAACAGTAAGTAGAGTTTTGCAATGTGGTGAGTAAAAATAGCTTGTCCTACTGAGTCAAACATATCTTCGATCCTTGACTCCCCTACTTACAAACTAAGGGCAAGTTTGTTCTCTAAACCTCAGTTTACCCATCTGTACAAAAAAAGAGATAATAACCTTATTACATAAGGTTGAAACCAGGATTAAATAAGCCATTTATTTAAAGTGCCTAAAGAAAAGCCTGCTGGTGGCAAATAATACATTTTCACAAGTGAAACTCATTTCCCACTAAAAATTTTAGCTGCTTTTACAACTAACTGAAATACATGAGGGGTGGCCCACGTTAAGGTATAACTCAGGTTATTGTTGCAGTTCTGGGTTTTACTAACGGGGATAAAAGATTTTTCCCCTCTTAACCATGCCAGGGCCAACATCACATCCATCATGTGGATCAAATGGGAAATGTCAGTCCCACTGGAGCGTGTTCCTGGAGGTGACAACCATGGGACATCAGGCCATAGTTTTAAGGTTAAGTGGGGCTGTCTTGGAATGAAGCAAAATTTGCTTATGGAAAATGACCTCTCTATTCGACATCTTTGACATTACTGATAACAATGTCCCTATTCCAAAACAGGGGACTTAACCCCAAAGACAAAAGACACAAATTTTAAACTCTTAGCCCCTAAAGTTCTTTTTCCTTTATCAACCACAACTTGTGCAATTTTCTCTCCCTCCTTCCCCAAAAAAGCCAAGCCTATCCTCTTGGGGCTCCTTATTCTTTTTTGCATAATCATTCGACATACACTATTGAGATCCTTCTGTAATTGTTTTTAACCTTTTTTGGTGAACATAGGCACCTTGAAAATCTAATGAAAGCTATGGACCCTATTTCTTCAATCGCTTACCAAATTTCAGCACCTATGAGGCTCTGTGTTATGTGCTGGCAATACCATCACACACAAGTCAGACATGGTCCCTACCCTCATGCAGCTTAGACGAGAATAATTAGTAACCCAAGCATCACACAAATGCTGTGTATAATTTTAAGCTGTGAAAATGCTATGAAGGAAAGAGGGTGTTACGTGAGCTAACAACAAGGTGAGGCTTCCCAAGAGGTGATGATATTTGAGCTAAGATCTAAAGTTGTGCTTCTCAAGCTCTGTAGAAGGGGCAGTTCCTTTTGTTTGGTTTTGTTTATTTGTTTTAACTTCCAATCCACTGAAACCAATATGCAGTGTCATTGTGCATGGCCACCGTGCAGCTCCTCACCATGTACAACTTGTGACTTGAGTTCAACATCACCCAAATAAGCTTATACCCTATTCAATGAGACCAGTCCATTGACCATGTGCTTAGATGCTATAGCAGTGTCAAATTACTATCAATGTTTCTAAATGCTGTTCTCAATTTCTGTACTTATAATGGATCTGTAGGAAACAATTCATAGACTAGAACCAGTCAGTGAATCATGCTGAACAGTACTGATCTCAGGGAGGAAGCTGCAGGAGCTAGGGTTGGAGGCAATGCTCCAGGAAGAGGAACTAGCATGTACAAAGGCCCTGTGGTGAGAGGGAGACTGGTGTGTGTAGGAAAAGAAGGAGAATAAGAAAAAGAAGGCCAAAGAGGTTTATGTGTAGTCAAAAGGGGGACCAAAGTCCAAAATAAGGCTTCAGAGGGAGTTAGAACTTTTGTACCATACAAATTATTTTAATCTTTATTCTAAGAACAATGGGAAGGTACTGAACTGCCCTTTGAACAGATCACTATGGGGCAGAGTGGGAAACAGAATTGAGTGGTAAAAGTGTATGGAGTAAACCAGTTATAAGGCCAAACAGATGGCAGTTGAGTTGGGGAGACAGTAGTAAAGATGGAGAGAAGTGAAAGATTCAGAAGATATTTAAAATGTAAAATTCCAGAACTTGGTGATGGATTGGATATGGAGATGATAAATGAGTCCTGGCTTCTGGGTTGCAGAAATGGATGGTTGGAGGAGCCAGTCACTCAAAGGGGGAATGCCAGAAGAAATTCAGGAAATATAGAAAGATTAAGAATTCTACTTTGGACACATTGAGTTTTAGATGGCTTTGGGATATCTAAGGGGACTTGTGAGTTGATTTAATGAAGCCATGCATTTGAAAGTGATTACCTGCAAAAACCTGTAGCAATGTGTATCATCATGAGTGCCCCCAATATTGTACACTAATTTCTAACTTTAAACCAGACAGCATGCTTCCTCTTATCACTTCCTTTTGACACGCAGTCTTCTTACCTTTTTAAGAAATGACACCATTTCCTGTGACCAGGCAGAAGGGTAAGTCACAATAGCCGTCTCGAACATGTGTACAATTTCCTTGCTGGAAGTACTGGAGCGAATATGATATGGTCTCTTAAGGGAAAGAAGAAGAAGTAAGGGTCTTCAATTTTATAGGGTAAAAGAAAAGAAAATTTGTTTTGCAAATGTTTCTAAGTAAAACTTTTAACCAATAACATATTAATATCAATCTCCAATGCCATCCAGCTGATTGTTGTGTTGCCGTATGTGGGTGGTCCTGTATTTGCCAGACCTCCTGCTTTTTTTAAAAAAAATGCCAGAAACCTATCGTTGCTTGTAAAAGATCATGATTTTTAAAAGTTGGTGATTCCACTGAGCCAATCAAAACATTTCAGTGGGCTGAATCGGCCTCTGAGATGTTGATATGAAACTGTTTTATAAGGCACCTTGTAATAAGTATTTGCATAAAATACTGGACAAGGGTTTAATAAATGGAAGTTTACACATCATTATGTAAGGGCTGATTATAAAGAAATCAAAGGTTTTGCTAGTTTTTCTCTTTTTCACTAGTTTGCAACATAATGAGGAAGTTCAAGACAGAAAGCTGCCCAGAAAATATCACCCTGGGCCTCAAATGTGAGGAAACTCCTGTTTCCATGGAGTGTGGAGTGGAGAATTTTATGATGAAGCAAAAGCTTTTTTTCAAAAGCAAAATTTCTGGAAGAACCAGACAGATTCTTCTATAGTTTTAACTGGGGGTTGGCTAGGGAGGGAACAAAATTGAACGAAGAAAACTGCGGATTTGTTGTAGTTTTCATAGCTTTCCACTAGATGGCGGCCTTTATTGATCTTAATTTATTTTGTAGGGGACTTAACCAACACTGAGATTTCACGTCTTTTATGTGAACTATCCCTCAGTGTGATGGTATTTAGAGATGAAGTCTTTGGGAGGCAATTTGGGTTAGATCAGAACATGAGGGTGGGTCTCTCATGGTGGAATTAGTGGCCTTCCAGGAAGAAGAGAGAGAGAGAGATGTCTCTCTCTCCATCACATGAGGACATGGTGAGAAAGAAGCCTCTTGCAAGCCAGGAAGAGAGCTGTCACCAGAATCCAACTACGACTCTGCAGTTTAGGCAACCCCATCCATGGTATTTTGTTGAGGCAGCTCTAGCTGATTAAGATTTTGGTACTGAGAAGTAGGGTGCTGCTGTAACAAACACCTAAAAAATGTGGAGGCAACTTTGGAACTGGTTATTTGGTGGAGGCCAGAAGTTTTTAGGTACATGCTAGAAATACAGATATCCAGAGTGATTCTGCTGGTCAAGTTTCAGACAGAAATGAGGCACATGTTATTTGGAAATTGGAGGAGAGGCAATACTTGTTACGAAGTGGCGAAGAACTTGTCTGAACTGTGTTCCAGTGTTTTGTGGAAGGCAGAACTTGTGGGTGATGAAATTAGACATTTAGCTGCGGAGATTTCTAAGCAAAACACCGAAGGAGTGGCTTGTTCCTCCTGCCTGCTTAGAGTAAAATATGAAAGGAGAGAGATGAACTGAAGAAGAAACTGTTAAGCAAAAAAGGATCTAGAAATTGAAGATTTCCATCCAGAGTGCAAAAAATGAGAAAGCTTGTTCCGAAGAGAACTTTAGGGTGTAGTTCATCAACAACTAATTGATAAAAAGCTCGTGGGTGTGACTCATGAACTTAATCAGCCATCTCAACAGAAGCCAGAAGTAAAGATGGGACGACGGCAGCGGAGGTACTGCCCTCGCTTGAATTAAAGAAGACAGAGAAGGCGAGATGGAAAGAAGAAAGGCTGTCAGACCTCTCGGGTGTTACAGGACAGGGCCACGATGTTACTCAGCCTTCACCGGAAAGGAAGAAGGGACCTGAGGGTGATTCATATCATCAGGGCTGCCACGCCCATCGCAGGTCCAGAGAGCACTGGCCTGGGGGACAGGGCTGCCTCCACCTCGGTTCCAAAGGGCACGACCACCACCCAACAGGGCTGTGTGGACAGAGCTCTGGCAGAGAGCCTTGTGGGTGGGGTCCCTGTGCCGCGGAGAGCCATTAAGTGAGTCCCCTCCCCCGACCCCAGCCATGGGAGTGATGCTGCCACACCCATGTAGACCCGGGGGGCAGACCAGTGAACCAAAGAGGATTTCTATGTTTTCCACTTATTTGGGACCCGATACCTGTTCTCCCTTTCAGAATGGGATTGCCTTTCCTCTGCCTATGCCACCATTGCATTTTGGAAGTTTGCTGGTTTTACAGGTTCGAAGCTGGAGAGAAAGTTTGCCTCAGGATGAATCATACCTCCAGTCTCACCCATGCCCAGTGTAGATGATGCTGAGATGGGACTGTGGACCTTAGACTCTAGATGCTAGAATAAGTTAAGACTTTGGGGGCTGTTGGAATAAAATGAACGCATGTTGCATGTGAGGAGGACATGAATTTGAAGGGGGGGGGGAGGCAGAATGTTAGAGACTGAATGTGTCTCATCCAAAATTCATATGTTGAAGCCTTAGCCCTCAATGTGATAGTATTTAGAGTTAGAACCTTTGGCAGGTAATTAGGGTACGAGTAGGTTATGGGGATAGATCCCTCGTGATGGGATTAGTAGTCTTATAAAAAGAGGAAAATATTCTCTCTCTCTCTCTTTCTCTTTCTCTCTCTCTCCCTGCCCTATAAAAACACACCAAAAAAGCCCCTGACTGCAAACCAAGAAGAGAGCCCTCACCAGAATCACACCATTCTGGCACCCTGATCTTGGACTTCCAGCCTCCAAAATTGTGAGAAAATAAATGTCTCTTGCTTGAGCCACCCAGCCTATAGTATCTTGTTATGGTAGACAGCTAGGTGACTGAGACACAACCTTATGGGCACATTTACATTATGCAACAGTTTGCAAAAATATGCATAAAATATGTTTCAGCCAATTTGGTTTTTTGAATCTCTTTTTTCTAGAAAAGAGCTTCTTAATTTAAGAACTGTTTCCCTTAAAAGGAAACTGCTCTAATTTGCCACTGAACCCAGAACCCAAGAGCCAAATGATCAATAGAAATCCAACAAGACAGGACATGAATTATGTTGGATTCATAATTTACATTTTCCTTGGTGAGGTGTATCTGAATTAGAGTCCTATACTGTGACCTCAAAATGACTTTTTTTTTTAAAACAAACACACATATATATATATATATATTTTTTTTTTTTTTTTTTTGAGACAGAGTTTCACTTTATTGCCCAGGCTAGAGTGAGTGCCGTGGCGTCAGCCTAGCTCACAGCAACCTCAAACTCCTGGGCTCAAGCAATCCTGCTGCCTCAGCCTCCCAAGTAGCTGGGACTACAGGCATGCACCACCATGCCCGGCTAATTTTTTCTATATATATTTTAGTTGGCCAATTAATTTCTTTCTATTTATAGTAGAGATGGGGTCTCGCTCTTGCTCAGGCTGGTCTCGAACTCCTGAGCTCAAACGATCTGCCCACCTCGGCCTCCCAGAGAGCTAGGATTACAGGCTTGAGCCACCGCGCCCGGCCCAAACACATATATTTACATAAGCTTTTTAGTGAGGTATATTGATATCTCCTCCTTGGAAATTTATAGTATCCGTATTATTCACTTAATTTTATCTGTGTAATTTAATATTAACTGATGCGGTTGGTCCCATATGTAGGATGGCAGCGAATTAATCTGTGCAGAAATCTCAAGGGGTGTTACTGGCATCACGTGGCGTACCTGTTTTCAGCTTTCAAATAAACTGCTTGGTTCTTAGCAAACCACACATACATCCTTTCAGTCTAAAATAGAACCTGCTGAAAGAATAAACAAAGAGAAAATGGGACTCTGCTGTACCCGCCCTCTCAGTAGCTCATACGCTGTCACTCCCAGGGACCACCAGTCCACGGCAAAGGAATAGCCCGCTTCTTTTCTGGAGTTGAACATCTCAGGTGCTGAAAACCACAGAAAAGGTAGGCCAGTGTTATTACCTGAGACACGAACAAATTTATTTGTCCAACATGTTCCTTTAGAGAATTACCAGGATAAAGGGTATAAACACTTTTACGGATGTTTATCATCCATCACTAGCTGGCTCACAGCAGGCAAAAATTTCTAATTTTCTAATCTCTCTCAGTAGCCCTCATTCATCAACCAATACACACAGGCATGCACAAGCCTTCACATGTAAACTCCTCTCTTATTTAGACCACGTACCTGTTAAAATCAGGCCCTACCAGACCTCAAATAGGCAGCTGACCCTGAATTCAAGAAGGCTAGGAAGAGGTTATTTGTCTTGCTTTGGAAGGTTTGCACTAAAAGATCTAAATTTGTATTCCAGTTGGAAACAACGCTCAGAATTTGGTGCAACGTACATTGGATTGACTCTCCATCTTGGAGTCACCTGGAGGCAGCAAGAGCGACCTTGGTGGGGAGGGAGGGAGAAAAGAGGGAGTGGGCACACTGGGAAATATAAGGCTTTACAATCCTGTAGGTCATTTGTACTTTGTGACCATAGTTCTTCCAACTGATTCCAAGGGAGGGCAGAGCTACACTCAATTTTGCCCCCGGAGACGCCCCCCGAGTTACGCATTCTAAGCGCTTTGACATACCAAGAACCTTTCTCAGACCCTTCCAAGAATATATCTAACTCCTGAGGGGTGGAACAGGGAGGATGACGCACAAAGCAAGGGCAGGTGTCTTGTTTGCTTTCTTGCCACTACGTCCTAGTGACTAGGACAGAGACCGGCACTCAGAGTCACCGGACAGAAATTTGTTGAATGAATGAACAAACAAATCAATTACTCAAGCAATAGGTGTGGCCATTAGCTCTGGAGCTGTGAGGTCTGAGTTCAAATTCTACCTTCACCACTTACTGTGACCTTGAGCAAGTTAGCTGGCAGAGCCCGAGAATCAGGGCAAAAGCAGGATACTAAGAAGGCGATCTTTATAGGGTTCAAAAAGTAAATGACATAATCTTGTCAAAATGTCAGCACAGTGCCTGGCTCTTAGAGAGTGCTCAAAAGCATCAGGCACTCCTCCCGAGAGGCAAACATTCATAATACTGGGGGAACTGACCTAGTCGAAAGGTACACAGAGCTGATGCCAAGTCTCCTGCAGTAAGGTGCTGGCCCTGGGCAAAGAAACGGGAATGACGTGGAACCTGCACACACAGGCTGGCCCTGCCCAGTGCACTCACGTTCTTTCTAAGTGAAATCCTGTGTACAACATCCAATTAGTGAGGCAGAGCCCTGACATCCTAAAGCCCAGGACTGACCCTGACTCTAAGAGCTCGAGGTAGCAGGACTAAGTAGGACTCATTCCCAAGTGCATTTGCCTTTCATGCGTCCCTGCATCCTATCTGCTATCACAGCTCCCAGTGCAATCTGAGAACTAATGGCCTTGACCCCATGCTACTCCAACAGACTGGATGGAACGGACTAGATTTCTGCTTCTCCTTCGCAGTATCTCACAGCAAGACATCTCAGATAGTCCCCCCACCCCCACCCCAGGTGACAGGTGACAAACAGCTGACATCGCTCTTGGAGAAGCTGCAGAGAACTCTGAGGGACAATCGGACCCACTGTGCCAAGAAAATGCCTAACAGAATAAACATGACTCTATAAAAGTTGTATATTCTGTCATTGTATTGTATTGTATTGTATTATATTTTTATAGAAGAGAAAGCAGACTATCACCCACAATACCTCTTGGAAAGATTACTTTCCAAAAATCAAAGGCAAGGGCAGCTTCTGGCTACAGAGATTCCTATGACAATCAGATACTCATTTTGGAATAAGACAAGAAACATTTCCAACACGTTGGCCTAACTAAATTGACTTAGAACCATTTAAAAACCATAAGTAAAAATATTTACATATATATTTTTAAATGTCTCTCTGCATCTTTATTTTAAGGAGAAGCTTGATTTCTGAAGTCAGATAGAGTGTGGCTTAAATCTAGGCTTTTCAATTATTAGCCGTGTGATGCTGGGCAAGTTATTCAGCTCCCGATTTTCCTCATTGTAAAATGGTGATAAGTACAGTCTGCCTCATGGGGCTGTTGAGAAAAATAAATGAGTAAATTAATGTAAAACAACACATTGTCTGGGCCACCAAAAGATTTCAATAAATATTAGTTATTTTTAATTATAAGGGTGAATGAAGTAGGAGGTGCATAGAATTGTGCCTAGATTCTGATTTCCTAGTTCTTTCTTGTTAAAAGACTAGAAATGCCAACTTCACAAAAATTGCATCATACAGATATTGTACTTAAAATCACTGGGGAGAGGAAAGAAAGGTGGCCTCCCTGTATTTCTTTTCACCATGGAAACCAGCCCTAGGAACCCAGATGCACATTTTCTGATTTGGCTCCAAGAAAATAGCCCTTAATATGGAAACCCAGGAAACCTGGGGAATAAACTCATCAGAGCAGCAGGGCTTGAATACTCCTTTTTATCATTTGAGTACCATGGATTTTAGGTAGAAAATAGGCTGAATTATATGTGTCCATTATTTTGGAAGTGACAAAAGAGATTTATTCCTCCCACTGGTAATTGGAAGCCATGAAATTTGCAGTTGTTCAAATATCATATAAAATCAGGCTCATTTTTTTCCCCATAGATGATTTCTTTCTGTTGGAAAGTGAGGTGGCTCTGCAGGTAGGGGTTCTCTTTTCCTTTCTCTCTCTCGAGTTCCATGGGGGAAGAGAATGAAATATTAAAAGAAAGCGACATTGCTCTCGCCCTTTCCAAGTTCAAATGTTTTGCCTATGAATTACTCTGACCACATCTAGCTGATATAATTCATTCCACCCCTGACTTAATCCCACCGGTTTCAACAGCGACATTAGCTGCTTTAAGCACCTTAACTAATTAGGGTAGATGAAGCCTGAGTAGGTTTCAGTCTTCTATCATCTCCCAGCAACCTTGGGGTGTCGAACCTCCTGTTTTTGTGGATAGGGGCCTTCCCTAATGACAGCACACTCTGTTGCCTAATATATTTTAATCCTGTTTGCTTATTACAACATTTCCTTTAGATACTTTAAAATTCGGTCCCGTGCATTTTAAAACTACTCTCGTATCTGATTCCAAACTCCTCCTCCACCCACCCAGCAGGCTGGATTCCATCACCTTGGCACGGGGACGGGGGACTGATCTGGCTCTCACACACTTCCTTCTGCATTTTCCTGGAAAGTACTACTGGTTTTAGGACTTGAAAGGAGAGCAGTGGAGGCAGAGGGATCCTAACACACGTGCTACCTCTGCTGCAGGTTGAGCTCTCTTTTGGTGCTTCTAACAGCTGGTACACACAGCTCACGGTCTGTGGCAAAAGCTGTCAATCCTAGCTGCACGGCAGAGTTACCTGAACAACTTTTAAACCACACTATGCCTGGGATCCACCCTCTGAGATTCTGCTATCCTTGTGCTCTATTGGGGCTGGGTGTCTCGGGACATCATGGAAACCATGATGACAGGAGCCTCCCTCCCTTCCCGGCTGCATCCCTGGGCACCACAGGGGCCCCTGTGGAGCCTGACCACATCCTTTAGCTGTTCCACCCCCACTATCCCCGAACACTCACACTCACTGCCATCCCTCTGTCGCCTGCTGCTGTGATCCTGGGAAGATTAGCTCCCAAATTTAGCAACCTTCCATGGCTAACCGGACTGCGTTAGCTCCAGCACCAGTCGGCAAGTCCAGTGACGAAACAGACATCTATCCAAGAATAAAACGCCAGGCACTCTCCTCACGCCCCAAGGATTTACAGAGAATGCTCCTGAGATCTGACTCACCTGCCTGAGGAACCACAGGGGGAAGGGAAGAAGAATTCCCTCTTCCTGAAAGCTGCATGCCCGCTTAGGGCAACAGCTCTCCGTTTATATGTCTGGGCATGACCAGAAAGTAGAACTAGTTGTGCCAAACCAGTGTCTATACAGAGACGGAGTCTCCCAACGACTGCACTTCGAATTTGTAGTTGATTTGTTACCACAATTAAATGAGACCAACTGACAGTTTCACATCTAAACTTCCCCTGTTAGTAACTCCTTGGTAAATTCTGAATCTTCAGGGCAAAAATCAGTTCCTCATCTCACTGTAAGCAAGATTAGGCAAAGTCATTTAACCTTTCTCAGGCAGAATGTCCTCGTCTTTCAAAAGAAGAACTCAGGGGATTGTTGTGGCCCTGAAGCTAAAACTAAAACTATAGCCAGGAAGGCACTTTGTAAACTTTACAGCCCTATGGATGTAATGTGGTATTATGTAAATAATGGTCAAAATCATGCTTTTGTCACTTAGCAGCATCCTGCTTATTACTGTTTCTTCTTTATTTCATTCTTTTTTTTAAAAAAAATCTGCTCTCGCTAGAATGTGAGCCCCTGAGCTGGAGACTTTGTCTATGTTATTCACTACTGGATCACCAGAGTCTAAAACAGTGCCAGACATACAGAGACAGTAGATAGTTATTGAATTAATTAGTATTCTTTTTTTGCTGTTGTTAGGAAGTGAGTAGAAACCGTCTTAATTACCTCATGAACTAATGATTTCAAAATGTGACCAATGGCCCTCTGCAATCAAGATCATCTTAGCTTCTTGCTAGTGCAGAATCCTGAGACCCATCTGAGACCCAGGAAATCAGAAGCTCCCCAAGTAAGGTGAGCAAGGAAATCGTCAGCCCTAGCTTCAAGTCCCTACAGACTACTCAACCTGTCGTAAATGGTGTTTACAGGAATGAAAAGCAAATGCTCTGCTCTTAGTAACTGCAGCCACTCATGCGGAGCCCGTACCCATGTAAGGCTTGGTGCCAGCCACGGTGGTGATCCGCGTCTCCCTGGGCAGCAGCGCAGCGATGTTGAAGTCTGTGATGTGCACGTGCCCTGGGGAGAGAGAAGGACCACAGAGAGCATTACGTCCCCATTCTACCCAGTAGCACAGCCACGCTTCCAATCGAAAGCACCCAGAAGATTCGTATGTTAATTCCTGTGTGCCAGTTGCAATTGGGTACAGGCAATAAAAACCAGCAGCAGAACATGAGATGCAACAATGAATCTCTGATTGTCAACTTGTAGTTGAACCTCAGAAAGTGTGAACCTTAGTGATTAAGAGTTTATGGTCTGATAATTTTATTTAAGCAGTTTTTGTCTACTGGCAACATTTTAATTTGGTTTAGCCTGCAGGTATCGTGAGAGAGACAGCCAAGAGATTTTCAAAGCACCAAATTTCCAAGCATTTCTTATGGGATTTTTTTTTTTTTTAAAGAAACAAACATGATTACTATGAACCTGGCATGAGTGTGGATACAAATATTAATTTCGTTGCCAAGAAAGAGTCCTTTTTATCCTCATTTTTCTGAAATACCATTAATTTCTTTTTCGTCTGAGAGTTCAGATTGGCCCCACTGACCCCCTCCAAAAAAATAACTGGTAAAGGGTCTCCACTAATATAAAGCACTAGAGTGAGAGCCAGGAGGCCTGGGTTCTGCCCTGAACTCTGCCCCTAACACACAGTAGACTACACCCCCTTCCAAGGTAGATCTAAGTGACCCTTTATTTAAAAAAAGGGGTGGGAGGCCGGGCGCGGTGGCTCACGGCTATAATCCTAGCACTCTGGGAGGCCCGAGGCAGGCGGATCGCTCGAGGTCAGGAGATCAAAACCAGCCTGAGCAAGAGTGAGACCCTATCTCTACTAAAAATAGAAAGAAATTAATTGGTCAACTAAAAAATATATATATAGAAAAAATCAGCTGGGCATGGTGGTGCATACCTGTAGTCCCAGCTACTTGGGAGGCTGAGGCAGGAGGATTGCTTGAGCCCAGGAGTTTGAGGTTGCTGTGAGCTAGGCTGACGCCACGGCACTCTAGCCTGGGCAACAGAGTGAGACTCTGACTCGAAAAAAAAAAAGGAGTTGGGGGACTAAAATAATCCCTAGGGTCTCTCTCAGCTCTGACACTCACGGCCATACAGTGCAGGTCTAACTCTAGTGTTTGGTAGAGAAAACATTCTAGGAAGTGCTCTAGGGTCCTTGGAATTTCAGCTAGAAGGAAGGAAGGGCAGTGCCAGAAGCTCAAGCAGATGAGCCTATCGCATTAGCTATTGGCATGACAGTCGTCTGCCTTCAAAGGATCTTGAAGTGTTGGCATTTCCATTTGCAGGCATCTGTGGTTTCGATGCGATATGGCTGTGATTGGAGGGGATGTCATCTGATTCTTCTAGAGCTGTAGTCTACACTCTTTGAACCAAACTTCACGGCCCGCTCCCGGGGAGCACCCAGCCTGCCGCTGAAGATAAATCTCACCCTCGTCACCACCAGGATTTTATTTTGTGCAGAAAGTGTTTTGTTTTTGCTTATGTGATGATATTTTAACAAAGTAAAATAGCACTCATCTAGTTAAAAGTGAAGGTATTCTTGCCTGAATGGCCCAATAGATGATTTCAAAACTTGCCCTATCATAGTATGGGTTGTCTCCATGTTCTCTTTCTTTCTTTCTCTCTGTGGGTCATGCTCAAAGCATTGGACTAGGTTTCGTGCCCAAGGTTTAATACAAACTAGGTGAGCCCGGGGTCTGTGTGGTTACCAGCCTGTTGCCTGGCTTCAAGTCCAGGTTCTACTACTAATACTCATGTTGCCTTGAAAAAAAATTAACTCATCCTCTCTGCAAAGCTGGAATGATAATAGCAGCCTTCTCATAGGTTATTGCGAAGATTAAATGAAATAATGATTATGGGTGACTTGGCACAGCATTTGGTAGGAAGTAAGTGTTCAATCATTGATATTTTTCATTATCAGAAACTCCAGTGCAGTTCTGAAAATACACATGCATGGGGTTCACCCTCCTGGGACTCCAATTCAGTAGGACTGGTCGGAGAGCCAGGTGTGTGTATTACAAAGAACAACCAATTCAATGGGCAATCCAGGTGAGCAGCAGGCACGTCGGTTTCTACTGTGGCTGGAGTCGACCTTCTAAGCTGGCTCAGGCCTAAAACTACCCGTGCTCATGGAGAAGGGGAAGGTAGAGGACGTTGTGGTTCCTGTGTGGTCCCCAGACCATCGGCTTCAATACCACCTGGGAACTTGTTAGAAATGCAGATTCTTGGGCCACATCCCAGACTTAGCGGCTCAGGAAGCCTGGAGTTGAGTCCCTAGTGTTTAAACAAGGCCTCCAGATAATCCCGCTGCCCAATAAAGTTTGAGATCACTGTTTTAAAACAAGACCTGGCTTAGTGGAACATGTGACTCTAGTGAGTACTCATTACATATTTGTTAAATTTGGTTGAAAGAGGGTTGAATATTTATCTTTTACGTATTATTTACGTTGGTATGATTAATTCTGTTTTCAAAATGTCATTGCACAAAGTTTTCCCTAACATACAATCGCCACGACACCAAGAAAATGAGGAGGAAGAAGTTGAATGAAGAACAGGAAGTCCTTGTGTTAGAAATAAGGTGAAGCTATGGCTGAAACTTGAGATTAAAACAACGTTCTCTGGATGGAATATGAATCTTGAAAAGTTCTGGATTGACAGGACCTATATGCTTCTACAAACGGTGGAGCAGCAAGTGTCATGCACAAAGGCACCAGGCTGAGAAGGCAAGTGAGGACTGAACCCTACCCAGCCATGTGCTATCAGAAAGCTGTGCTGGGCAGAGGGTACACTTTTTCCTAAATTGCACAAAGGTGGCCTCTATAGGCTAGAAGATTGCAACTGGATTTTGTTGTTGTTGTTATTGTTTTCACTCCCTTGGCCAGGCTGGAGTGCAGTGGCAGGACCATAGGTCACTGCAGACGCAAACTCCTGGGCTCATGTGATTCTCCTGCCTCACCCTTCTGAGTAGCTGGGACTACAGGCATGAGCCACCATGCCCGGATCTGTATAGCTGGTGTTTTAATGAAAGTCACCTTCATGCTAAGTCTCACCATTGCTCACATTCCTGAGATGGAGAGAATCTGTTTCCAAATGTCAGAAGCAGTAAAGGTAAGGAAGAAATAAGGCATTGGAAGAAAGTGGAAAAAATCTTTTTGGACAGTCCATAAATAAGTAATGAGCCTGAGCTTTGAAATTAGAGGTCATACATAAAAGTGTTTCTTAGCCTTCTCTGAGCACAGGTGGAATCTGGCAAATCACGTTCAAAACTCAGTTAGGAAAATAAATAATGGGCAAGGGATGGTCCTTGCAGTTTCAGTTCCACTTGCAAGTCCTTTCTGTAAACACTGAATGAATAAAGAGATTTGCAGATTTAGTGTTCTCTCACCCAGCACTTTTTAAAATATATAACAAAGATCTTACTGCCACTGTTAACATTTATAACAGGTCTGCCTTGATGTACCAGTAATTTCAAATGTACATGAAAATAAACACTAGGAAGAAATCATACATGTTTAATCACTGCTGGCAAAAGCTTGTCCCCGAGGAAATCTTTAACCAGTGTTTCTTGAACTTTTGGCACTCACTTACCACCTTCATGAGTAGTGCCATGTCCTTGTATCACTTTCGTATCTGGGTACCACATATACTTTTATCTACTTTACATTTTTCTTTAGACTGACTGATTTTTTTGGCTGAAAATTGTTCGAACAGAAAACTTGATTATCTCTTCTGCAAATCTAAAACCAATTTGCCTTTACAAGAGGGAAATCATAAAAGTATAATAGATGCAATGAGAACAAAATAACTTCTAGGTGAATGCTATTTCCAGTCAAATGCTCTAAGCTTGAAGCCTGCTCTGTCTTTATGAAAAAGAAAAAAAAAAAGGTGATTATGTGATATTAAGGTAAACTAGCACCAAAAAAGCCATGATGGTTTTCTTGAAGAAAAGTAGTAGAAGAAAATTGAGTAGGGAAGGATTTTTCTCATGAGGCAAATTCAATGCTATTTAAGGGTATATTGTTACACTATGCCATTGCCATAAATAATAAAGTTCCCCATACTGTCCCTCCTCCCCACAAAATAAGCTTAAGCAAGACATCTTTTCCATGTGTAACACTCCTCTGCTGAGGATGATCAACTTGCTCTACGTGCAGGTCTTGTACTTGATTACAAATAAGTCATTTACTTACCATGCTCATCAAGTAAAATGTTGTCAGGTTTTATATCCCTAGGGGAGTAGAGAGAAAGGAGAAAGTTGCTCATAATAAAACAAACAAACGGAACTAAAGGGTAAAGGAAATAATGTTCAAGAAAGCTACCTAGGGTTGAAACAATGCACTAGGCCCTCAATGCTCACAGTTTCATTCGATTCTCACAGTGAATCTATGAGACAGTGACATGAACATCCCCCATTTCTACACTTGATTGTAGTCAAAAGACGAAGAAGTGATCCCCAATGTCTAAATCAGAAAACTGAGGCTTAACCCAAGGTCACAGAGCTAGTAAATGGAAGAACTGGGCTCTGAACCCAGATTTCTCACTCGAAAGCTCAGACTCTTAATTTCTACAGCATGTTGTATCTCAGCATGGAAATATTGGTCCATAGGGTCATATGAAGGGTTTAAATTGCCATAAGGTAGCATCAGTAGTATTAATCATCATTTTCCTGTGTACCTCCAGAGTCACACAAATGATGTGAACTTAAAGACCCTATAAAATGGGGAAACTATGGTCTATAATATGGTTATATAAGCTTGCAGAGTTTAGAAGGTTTTTTTTTTTTTTTTTGAGATGGGGTCTTGCTATGTTGCCCAGGCTGGAAAGCAGTGGCTAGTCACAGGTGTGGTCATGGCACACAACAGCCTTGAACTCCTGGACTCAAGCGATCTTCCCACCTTAGCCTCCCGAATAGCTGGGACTACAGGCACACGTACAACTGAGCCTGGCTATAAGTTTTTTTTTTTTTTTTTTTTTAGGGTGATGTTCCAATGCCTCTAGTTAGTTAATAATTATTCTTCCTAGAGCAGTAAATTAAAGGATTTGGAGCAGTCTTCCACGCTGTGGTATAGCATGATGACTATAGTTAATAATACAAAATTGTGTATTTGAAATTTGCTAAGAAGGATTTCAGGTGCTCTTATCACAAAGGAAAAAATAGTAACTATGTGAGGAGATGGAAATGTTAATTTTCTTGACAGTAGTAATCATTGCACTATGTATATGTACATCAAAACATCATGTTGGACACCTTAATTATATATCATTTTTATTTTAAAATAATTGAAAAAATAAAAATAGTAAAATTTAAAAAAAACAGAAACAAAAACAAGTTTGTAGGAGAGAACAAAACCCAGTCTCTTCCAATGAAAGGAGTGGTTTGATGGTGAATACTTAGAGGGATGACCAATAAAGTTTCCGAAGTCCTTACGAAATGAATATTATGGTAACGGTACTCTTGCATCAAAGAATAGCATTGTAGTTTATAACAACCCTCACTTTTCCACTCCCAGACTTTTACTGCCCTTCTCTAATGTACCATTAAAGCCCTTTAGCTTAAATTCACAGAAGCCATTAGGGAAGAAATTCTGAAACAGGTTCTGGGAACACATTTTCAGCCTGGTCAAGCGGCTTTCTTGTTGCTAGCATAAAGTGACCTTAGTCTTTGACAGACTGAGACTGTCAGCATTATCTTTGCTTGAAAATATTAACAAGTAACCACTCCCTTACCTACAAACAGTACCATTAATAAGCATATGCCACACCCAACATACAGGTACATGGATTAATTTTGAATATATTCTCATTTAGTTTGTTAGGTTGTTAAAATCTATCCTGAATTCATAGAGTAATCATTTGTATCTCTGGCGAATTTTTCTCTGACGCAGTTTCGATTTGCTGAAAAGGTAATAATATAGGGGGGGTTTCAAATCGCACATTTCTGTTGCTAAACTCTCTTGGGTTGCAGACCTCACCCCAAACCCTTTGATGGATCCCATTACTTCAAAAATTATCAAGTCCAAACTCACTCAGATGGTGTTTTACACCCTTTCATAGTCTGGCCCCTGTGCTCCAGCCACATAGAAGCTCATGGAGTCCTTCAAGTGTTCCCTACATCTCCTCCCCTCCTCCCCTCCACACCTGCTGCTGCTTTGCCTGAATTAGAGTCCCCTTCCCACTGCAGACAAAGCACATTCATCCCTAACCTCCTAGCTCAGATGCCACTTCCTACAGGAAGCCTTCCCTGATTTTACAATTCTGGGTCAAACACACCTCTTATGTATTCTGACCTCATGGCCCACTTCTTCCATCATAACATTTATTACACACATTCATTCTTTTCCAACTGGTTCATGAACTTGATGTCAAGCATGGTTTCTTGGTTAATATCATATTTCATCACATAGGTTCACAGAGCCTGGTGGTAAGTGAATGAATAAGTAAAGGACATGTGGCGAAATTCTAGTGCACTCAAGAAGGCTGATCCTAACAGGATACACCGGAGTGCTAGGGCACCCCATCAAACACTGTCTGCAACTTAAAGCTAGAGATAAACCAGGTGTGAGACCCTTTCCGCATCTTAGAGACATTAGTGGACATTAGTGTTTGCCTGGTGAAAAGGGGCCCAGAGGAGCCCTGTCCAGGAAGGAAGAGAGCTGGGTGTGGCAAGATCAGCATAAAGATTTCTTGGCCTGAATTCACGAGGACTTGCTGAGAGAAATGAATTGCTGTGGATTTGACATTTTATGAGTTTTCTTTAAATCCCTGAGCAGCAATTTTCTTACTTATTGAACCCATACATCATTATGTTCACGACTTTTCCCAGAAACTACCTTGGAACTTAAAGACTAGTACAGAGATCAGAGAGGAAATAAATAGTTTCATGTGATACTTCTTACTTAAATCTTGTATTCATTTATCCATCAAATATTCATCTGCTTTGGTAAGTCGCTGTACCAGGACACAGAAAACATAATGAGACATAGTTCCCTCAGGGATGGGAGGAGATGAGGAAGCTTCCTAAGGAAACATGCCAAAAAGATGTAAAGTGGTAAAGGAGCATTTTTACTACAAAATTCAGAGAACAAATATGAGGAAAATTGAAGAAAAATATAAAAGAGAGTGAATTTTTAAACATAAAAATAAATCGCATAAACTCAGATTCTAAGTACACAGTTTCTCCAAAATGTGATGAATTAACGTCTAATTTACTACAGGGTAAATTATGGTATGGTAAGATTGTTTATTCACATACCAGGAGACAGAATATGAAAAGAAACCCAATGTGCTCTATTAAAATTCCTGCTAGAACGAGTTGACATTTTCTAGTTCTGGATTTTAGCATCACTTCCTCACCTTTTCAGTCTTCTCAAGTAAATTTAAATACAAAACAACTTATTCTAAAATGTTTCTTTCATTCAGGGCAGTCTATGATATGGTTTAACTTAGTGGTTAACAAGTCTGGATGTGATTTCGAATCACCTGAGGAGCTTCGAACAAAGTGGATTCTCTGACCTAGCTCAGTCTGAAGGCGTCCGACTCTTTGAGGATTGGCCCAGGCCTCTGTCCTGAGTCAAACAGAATTTCTAGGACATTCTGACGTGCGGTCATGTTCAGGAATACCATCTAGTCATTGTCCAAATGCAAAGAAGTCAATCTCATTTTTAAATATGAACCTGTTAAAGCTTATCTATAAATGAAAAGGTGTTTACAAAATGCAACACACACAATAGCAGATTCTTTGGTTAAAACGTATATGGAGGGGTTTTTTTTAATGATCAACATATCATGAGTAGATAGCCAATGATGAGTTCTCGCTCACTTGATATCTACCCTTCCTGCTGATTTCAATATCTATGTGGATGCTCCATCCAACAGCTTGGCCTCTCAGTTCCTCGACTTACCTCCAATAATCTTTTCATCTATCCCACACCAAACATTTCCTTACTCCCATTTCCTGCATCAGCCCCTTGCTGTTACTATAGCCCATCCCTGACCAGCCTGACCTTCCCTCCAATACAATTTCCAAAATGGCGTATCTATCACAAAGACCACTAATGACTGACCTTGTCACTTTCTCTATATACATCAAAACTCTCATATCCTCAATTCCCATACATAGTTCACTGTTAACATTCCTTGCAAGAATCCTTAATTCTCTCACCTCCTTCAGTTGTACTCACTTAATAAAATCCAAGAGTGGTTAAACCCAGCTCCCCAAATTCTTCTAATTTGAATTTTGTTAGAGGAAAAGGCATCGTAATACTGACTGTTCTCATTAACTTTGTGGCTACGTATCTCAAATAAGCATCAATGTGCCAGGCAACACTGTGATTCTTGCTTTCTCCACATTTTCCTTTGCCCCTCAACCCTCCTATACTCTCACTTTCTTTCAGCTGATGACTGTACATCCTTGCTTCACTAAGAAGAGAGAACCAACACCTGTGAACTCACCTATCACCAAGTCTCCCAACTCCTGATTTCTCACTCTAGTTATGTGGGAAGAAGAGTCTCCACGCTGGCCCCAGGCAGCTCTGGATCCCACCCCCTCTCATCTTCTCATGGGGTCCCTCAGGTAAGTGTCCCTGCCTCCTCCTGCACCGTTTCCTTCTCCCTCTTCCTATGAAAATACTTCATGATTGAGTCTCCTGGAATTACTTTTGTTGACCCATAGCCACCCCTACTTGTTGTCCCATTTTACTATTTTCCTTTACAATAAAACCTCTGGATTGAGTTGTTGATGGGAGTGGAATTAGAAACTTCTCGGTATATTCTAACCAGGCTTCCATCCCCTCAGATCCCTGAATTTACTTTTGTCGAGTATACAGATGACCTCCAGCTTGCAGAATCCAGCTGTCACACTGTGATTTAACATGCTTCTCAGTAGGCTGACCACTCCTTCCCTCCTGACATACTTTATTTTTTGTGGCTTCCAAAAAGCCACATTCTATTGGCTTTCCTCATACCGCAGAGACTCCTTCTCAGTCCCGTTTCCTTTTTCAACCTCTAAGTGTTGGGATTCTCCAGGGATCAGTCTTGAGCACAACTACACTCCACTTAAATAATTTCAATTTACCCTGTGATGTTAAATATTATTTGTATTCCAAATAGGTACATGCCAAGCTGATACCTCCAGCCTTGATACTGGAATTCTAGATTAGTGCATAAAATTGACTGCCTGATGCTTCTATAGGCATATCTACCAGGAATGACAAATATCATATGTCCTAAACAGACCCTGGGAAATCCATCCACACCCTGGCCCCCCCAAAACAATAAAACTCTCTTATTCCAAAATTCCCTACCCAGTGTTATGCCCTATAATTCTCTCACTGTAAAAATGCAAATCTCAAGATAATTCTTAACTTCTCTTTCTCTCAATTCATAACACTAATAATCATTCAGCAACTCTTGATAAATCTACCTTTAAAATATGATTGCTAAAAACAGCATGACAGTTTCTCAAAAAATTAATCATAGAATTACCATGTGATCCAGCAATTCCACTTCTGAGTATATACCCAAAAGGGCTGAAATCAGGGACTTGCACAGATATTTGAACAGCAATGTTCATAATAGTATTATTCCCAAAGGCCAAAAGGTGGAAGCAACCCAAATGTCCATCAACAGATGAATGGATAAACAAAATAGGGTATATACGCACAATGGACTATTATCTGGTCTTAAAAAGGAAATGAAGTTCTGACACATGCTACAAATGAATGAACCTTGAAGACATTACTAAGTGAGAGAAGGTAGACGCAAAGGGGCAAATTACTGTATAATTCTGGATATGTGTTTCAGAATAGTCAAATCCACAGAGAGAGAAAATAGAATAGTAGTTACCGGGGCTGGAGGGAAGGGAGAATGGTGAATTATTATTTAACTGGTACAGAGTTCCAGTTTGGGATAATGAAAACCTTCTGCAGATGGATAGTCATCATAGTCACACAATAATGTGAATGTACTTAATGTACTTTGTCACTTAACAATGACTACAACGATAAACTTTGTTATGTATATTTTACTACAATACAAAATAAATACATTAGATGTATAATTACCATTTCCACCGCTACCACCATTTTCTCTCAGCCGAAATATTGCAACAATGTATCATATTATTGCAATATTGTTCTTCCTTCTCTTGTTCCCAGAAAATATCATCCACGTAGCACCCAGAGTGCTATTCTTCATTACACATCTCTTCCCTGCCTAAAAGCCTCCATGGCCTCCCAACCCACATGGACTAAAATCAAAACCATCCACCCCTGGCCTTCTATGCCCCAAATGGGCTCCAGTCCTGCCCAGCCCTGAGCCTCGTACCATTCCACCTCTCCCTGCCACATGCCCCACTCCAGCCACGATGGCCTTCTTCACCTCCTTTGTACCGACTGTCCCCTCTGCCTGCAATCCTGTCCCCTGGACCTTCCATGGCTCTTGTTTTCTTGTCATTCAGATCTCAGCTAAAATGTCCCTTCCTCTGAGTTCTTTTCTGACCATACCCTCTAGAGTAGCATCCACACCCCATCCGCCCCTCATCTCCTACATCTTATATTCAGCAGATCACCACCTGCTGTTTGCTTATTTATTTTATTATATTTAATATTTCTCCCCCTACTAAGATGCAAGTTCTAAGAGAAAGGACTTCTTTTTCGTATTATTCAATGCCGTAGCCCCTGGGCTCATAAAAGTGCCCAGAACAAAGTTGAGTGCCTAAGTAAACATTTGTTATAAAAATGAATAAATCCTAGTCCCTTGGCTTCTCAAATTCCTGTATACTAAGCCCTACATTTCTGTTTCCCCTAAGAAGACAAAACAAAACAACCAAAAAAAAAAAAAAACCCAGAAAAACTAACAAACCTTCTCTGCCAGAGGCACTGTATTTACTGCTGACCAACTAAAAAACTGACCATTTTTGGTAAGTGCTTGAGTGTGTATTAGTGTAAGAGTAATAAACAAGGGATTTCTGCACAGTCTGAGCCTATGATTTCAGAGTGGCTCTGGAGTTTCCGGGGTGGTAAACGGCAATTCTTTTGACAAAACAGAAAAAGACATGTCCTGCTGACTCAGCTGATTGCGACTGTGCCAACCGTAAATAGCAGGGTGGAAACACGACGCTCCCTGTGGCAGGATCCGAGGCAGAATTGATATATCTGCCGCTCTCACTTGAATGACTTTACAAGACATTAGCAGAGCTTAATAGGCTAATTACATCTCTCCATCGTGCCTACCCCGGAATCAAGTTGCTCACCCTGCAATCCAATATGGGGCTCTATGAAGACGGCAAACAAGGAAATTAGCATATCCAAACCCAAATCCTTCAGTGTCCACGGCTTTCTGACTGGTGCACAGTTTCGGTTTATTCTTTGCAACGTAATGGTCTCTCAGACTGGGCCATCGCTAAGTTCTTGGGAGGGCGAAAATACTATAAATATAATTTTATACTATATTATTTAGTGTGTCACACAAAGGCTATTATTGGTCACAGAAACAGACCTATGTTAAGAGAAGAGAGGGATGGGAGTGGGAGAGTGTGAGAGGAAATTATAAGCAAAAAAATCATAGTTTGGAACAGGAGGTGGAGGTGAAAGGTTGCCAGGATTCGATGATTATGGACCAGGTGTTGTCCTTTTAAGATCCCACCTCACCGTCTTTGGTTGTGATCCAAGCTCTGCCAGTTACCTGTCATGTAATCTTGGACTAGTAATCTAAACTCTCTGAGCAGCTCCTTCTTCATCTGCAAAAATGGGCATAACATCTATGTTATAGAGCCATTGTAAGGAATAAAAGATACATGTCTACCAAGCGCCTGCCACTTGCTCTCTTTTTACCAACTGGCTGCTGTTTTGCTCAACTCCAGCATTTCTCACAGTTTGTTCAAGGGAGGTACAGAAGCCATCACGAAGGGATCAAGTAAAGCGACTGTGGGCTTTCGGGCGCTGCAGTGAATATTGCTAGTGCTCAAAAAAAATTTGTCTGCACATACCTGCATATTCATTTTAGGTGTAACTGGCTTTTCATGGATAGTATTGCCTTTCATTTGTCATCCAAATATACAGATCCAATTCCATCACATATTAAAAAATAAGGTAAATTCTACTCAAAAGATCATGAGATGGTGAGGGCAGGGATTTTACCATCCATGAAAATACCTTTACAAATTTCTATTTCTCCCCCCAGTGTATCACTCAAGACACCAGCACGCTCGCCATCACCTTCTCTCTCTCAGGTGTCTTCTTCTATGGCCTCTGGATTTCCTCCCTACTGTCCCCAATAATTTGGCTTATGTGCCCACTCAGAAAAACAAAGGGTAGGTCATTCAAGCCTCGTCTCAGGATCTCACTCTTCTCTAACCCCCTGCAATCTAAGCGACTTATCCAGATCGTCCTCCAACAAAAATATGCTGCTTTGATCGTGTGTGTGGGGAGGAGCAGTAGGGAGTGGACGTTGAAGGACCATCTGCTGAAAATAGATTAAACTTCTCCAGGAGAGACCAGTTGAAGGAGTTACAAAAAAAATCTTAAGTCAAGGTATGAGAAAGAACTTAGCAGTCACAGATTTCCAACATTGGCATGGAACTGTCTTAAAATCTTAAAATGCGACACAGATGTCACAGAGGCTGAGCGAGCACGTGGCAGCAGTATATGCAAGTGAGGCGTGCATCAGAGAGACGAACCCGACCCGCTGACCTTCGACAGCCTTTGATCCTTGTCCCAAGCCTTGTGCCCAAAAGTGCATCCCTGAAAGCTGGTTCTTGTCACTGATTTATCATTTACAAATCAGCAAAGCAAAGCAGTAGCATCCACGTTTTGCCAATAAAGAAACAGAGACTTAGGGATGTTGACTTGCCCACAACCGCACAGCTCATAAATTGCAAGCTTTTTCCATAATCACTCACTTGGTTATTTTAAGTAGGACAGCAACGAGGTTTCAACCTCAGAGCCAACTCCTTTTAATTGGTAGCATCTGCCTGCGTCCATCAGGCGACCCTCTAGGTCCAAGGGGAAAGGGGGCCAAGACTGATCAGCAGTGCCTGCCATGGCCACAGGAAGAGGCATTTGAGGAGCATCACCAAAAATTTCCGAAACTGCTGTGTCACCCATGAGTCATGAGAATGGTTATAGCTACCGTTAATTGCCCATGCCATGGCAGGCCTGTGATAGGCCCCTGGTAGACAATATGACTTTTATTTCTCACATTGGCTCCATAATGTAGATATTCCATCCATTTTGGCAGATAAAGAAGGGGTAGCTCACAGAGTTCAAATTTCTTGTCCACGAGTACATAGCAAGTAACTGGCAGAGCTGCGATTATGATCCAAGACTGAAAGGTGCAATCTTAGTTTATATCTCAAATGCTTACACCTTACTTCCCCTAAGGAGAGAGAAGAATGCCCTCACATATTCAGAGGTCTTGGGGTATGGTTCAAACCAGCCTGTAGCGAGTTTAATTTTTTTTCATAATTTTTTCCATTGAATATTTGAAAATCATGTAGATTTGCACTCTATAACATACCCATGTCTCTTTCAATATAAAAGTAAATCTCTCGGTTTCTTACTGTGAAGTCAATCTGTTTCTCTAACAGAGTGACTCATGTTCATCCTGACGTCACAGATTCCCAACAACACGACAATACGGATGCTCCGGTTTGAGAAGTATGCCAGCAACTTAAGATCTGTTTTTTAATCATCTTGCAATCTTTGGAGGCTTCCCCCTCACAGTTTATCATTAGTCAATGCTCATTTGTTGCCATTATTTCCTTTGATTCAGATTCACACAGATGGAAATCTGAGTCACAGTTAATGCATGGTACAACTAAGGAAGCAACGAAATAGAGCTTAGGGACCTGCACCAAATCACACAGCCACACAGACCAGACTGAACTCAGGTCTCCTAGTCTTTCACTCAATCCCAGCAGGGTTTAGGGTAAAGAAATGTACTAGGTTAGAGGAAGGGAAAGAGGATACTAATTAAGAGGAACCATGTCTGACTAATTTAAAAAAAATTTACTTAGAGATAGGGTCTTGCTATGTTGCCCAAGTTGGTCTTAAACTCCTGGTTTCAAGAGATCTTCCCACCTTGGCCTCCCAAAGTGCTGGGATTACAGGTGTGAGCCATGGCACCTAGTCTGTGAGAGGGCTTTTTAAAAAATATATATTAGTAAGGGAGAGGAGTATTTAATTAGAAGTGAAAGATAATTTGGCTGATTTCAGCTCCAGAACTAAAAGTACTCTCTCTAACAGTAGGAAAAATAAACTTGTCATTTGAAAATGAAACAAATTAACTCTCCTAGGCATAGAGAATTTTTTTAAAAAATGAAACTGAAAGAACACCTGAATCTTTCCAAAGCAGACTGTGAATCTATGAGCTTTTAGAAGCCCCAGAGGTAAGAGGTGAGTATATGTCAGGCACCGTGGCTGGCAAAACAAACAAGCAAAGTCACAGAATAAAATCAACTAGTGTACACCCCTAGATGTTTTGCTTTACTATCTTATAAGGCATACAAGCTTGTCATAAAGTGCCAACATTGGTTATGTATCATATGCCCGAAACCATGCTAAGTGTTTTATATATATTACGTTGCCTAACCTCCCTCCTCCCACAAAAAATAACACATCAAGGTAAGTATTATTATATTATTACTATCCTGATTTTACAGATAATGAAACTGAGCTCTGGAGAGACTGGGAAACTTTCTAAGTCACACAGCTACTGAATAGTGGACCCAGGACTTGAACACTGGCCATATAAATCCAGGTACTTGCTCTGAAGCTGGAGAGGGAGACATAGTGATGGGACTGCAGGTGGATAAGTAATGTGCCCATAAAGTCTAACAGGGACTAGAGAGGGGAGACTGATGTCAGGGACAACAACACTATAGGTAAAAAATAAAAGCTGGGTGTGGGACTATAAAAAAAAAAATTAAAGCCAGAAAATAAGTGGTCTTGGCAGATGCTGCAGTAAAAGAGGGCATGAGAAGGAATGTGCTAGTATAAGTAACTTAAATGGGCAAAATTGCAGCATGGGGGTGGTTAGTTAGGGCTTGTATTGATTAGTGCATCGGTTAGGAACGGGCCTTGCTACAAGTGACAAAAACCTGGATTCTCACGGGCTTAAGCAAAGGGTGTGAGAATGCACACAGCAGCCTCTGCCAGTTGGAAGCTGCTCTGTCGCAAAGAGCTAGGCTTTGTGTCCCGGTGAAAGGCGACACTGGAAGGCCGCGCTGCAGCAGTGATCAAGACAGGAAAAAACAACCATGTAATCGTGCAATCATGTCTGAGCTCACCAACAAGAGCATTCTGTAAACCACTCGCTGGATCGCACACCCTCTGACCCGGCTACCAGGAGCGACGGTTGTGTCTTTATCAGTGAAAGCTTGGCCCGCTCTGTTCCTCCCACCTCTGAGATATCAACCACTGAGATGCCCAGTCATGGAGCTGCAAAGAATTGCTCTTTCTGACAAACATGATCTCACCCATTTGTGGAATCTAAGAAAAGGTGATCTCATAGAAGTAGAGCTAGAACAGAGGTTACTAGAGTGTAGGGTGGGGAGCGGGGAAGAGAGTAATAGGGAGAGATTAGTCAGCAGGTACACAGTTGCGGTTAGACAGGAGGAATAAGTTCTGGTGCTCTATTTCACAGCAGGTTGACTATAGTTAAAAATACTGTATTGCAGGCTGGGTGCGGTGGCTCATGCCTGTAATCCCAGCACTTTGGGAGGCCAAGGTGGGAGGATCCCTTGAGGCCAGGAGTTTGAGACCAGCCTGAGCAACATAGTGAGAGACCCTGCCTCTACAAAAAAAATTACAAAAAATTAGCTTGGTGTGGTGGTGAGCACCTGTAGTCCCAGCTAATCGGGAGGCTGAGGCAGGAAAATCACTTAAGCCCAGAAGTTTGAAGTTGCAGTGAGCTATGATAACACCACTGCACTCCAGCCTAGGCAAGAAAACAAGACCTCATCTCAACAAAACAAAACAAAATACTGAAAACATTATATTGTACGTTTCAGAAGAACTAAAAGAGAGGATTTCAAAACCACAAAGAAATGGTAAATGTGTGAGCTGATGAGTATGCTAAGTAGCCTTCTTTGATCATCACACAATGTATCAAAACATCACACTGTATCCCATAAATATGTACAATTATGTGTCAATTAAAAATAAAATAAAACTTACAAAAATGAATTGCCCCTCTTTCTGGTATCCAATTCTAAGGAAAACCATGCTTCCCCAAACCTTCTCCAAATCACCTAACACAGCCTATATCTTATTCAAGCCCTTCCTAACATCCTCTTTCTGAGATGACCCTCAGTTTCCATGTATGCAGTCTTTTTGGGGGAACAGATTGCATAAACAGTCTGCAGGAGAAACAGGCAGTCCAGGGTTGTGTGGCGTGAACCACACATACGCTATCATCCAAGATCCTCCTCTCTCTCTTAGGGCCTCATTTATTTCCCATTAAGCACTAAACACATTCTGTAACTCACATGTTTACTTCCATCATTGATTCCTCCTCTGTTGTCTTATCTCCTCATCTAAACTGGAAGCTCTAGGACTAAAACCATGCTTTTAGTTTTCAAAGCTCTATTCAGAGCTATGTGCCTAGCACACACATAAGTGATCAATACTGTGTGTTAAATAACTAAACCTGAAAGGATGAAGCTTAAGCTTTATTTATTTTAAAATGTAAAGACAAATTTAATTTAGACCGAGTCATAGACTGCATATTAACGGAACCTCATGGAAATTATTAAAAGCTCAGCCAGCCCAGTTCAATGTTAACCTTGGCCTTTTTCACCTGGGTTTTCACGAATGGGTGGCCTTGTGTGAGAAGTACAGCCTCAAAGCCCTTTCGAAACTCCCTGATGCATAACGCAAAGAAGGCAGATCCTTCTGTTTTCACGATGTGTAATTCATGCTCATTCATTATTTGGTAGTTTGGGAGCAGCTGCTGAATAGGACACATGAACCTAATACCCTCATTACCCCACTGCCGTTTTGTTTTTGAGGCTCAAGTAGCTCTTCTGCTACAGGAGTTAGAAAAAGAGAACATTTGCAAGGGCTTGGGATCGAATGAAGAGAAGATTTACCAAAACAAAAAGAAAGGGCGTTTCCTTAACCTTGACACAGAAGATGGTAGCCTGAAGCCAAAATCTGTTATTCCACCACCATAAACAGAAAATATTATCAATATGCTGGAAGAAAGAAAATCTGCATCAAGCAGAACACACACAGTCTAATCAGATAATCTATAATCATTTAAGACTTTCAGTTTTCTCATACTGGAAATGGAGCTTTGGTGAGTAGGAAAAGATGTAACTTTCTGTACAGATATATAAAAGCAAAACAAAACACCTTGGATCAGAGAAACAGCATAAAAAAGCCACAGATATTTGAAATATCTCACCCAACCTGAAATGCCAAAGTAAGCAAAGATAGTCTCTGGGCTATAATAGATTATAGTAATATAATAGGTTATAGTAAGTTAGAATACATTAAAGCCAATAGACATGACTCATTGAATATTCTTTTGGGTTATCTTAATCTTCCAAATAGTTCTATTAATAACAAGTTTTGTTATGTAGTCTTCCATCCTACAATATGTTGGAAGCAGCATGTCAGGAGTGTAGACAGAAGGTGCTCTGAGTAGCACATACTAGAGAAGCAAAGATTGAAATCTTAGCAGCAAAGAAAACTAGAAAAAACATCCTGTATTCATGTGCTAGGGCTGCTGTAATGAAGCACCACAAATAGGCGCAGGCTTGAAAAACCCTGACATTTATTGTCTGATGGTTCTAGAGGCTACACTGTGAAATCAAGGTGTCAACAGGGCCATGTCCCTTCTGAAACCTATAGGGGAGAATCCTCCCTTGCCACCTCCTAGCTGCTGTGGGTTTGTTGCCAATCTCTGGCATTCCTTGGTTTCTGGACCCACCATGCCAACCCTCCACCTGCACATGGCATTCTCCCTGTGTCTCTTCACACAGTGCTCCCTCTGTGCGTGTCTGTCTCTGTGTCCAAATGTTGCATGACAGCCCACCCTAATGACCTCCATTTAACTTGATTATCTCTGTAAAGATGCTATTTCCCCAAAAGGTTGCATTTTGAGGTGCTGAGGGTTAAAACTTCTGAACATATGTTTTTTGGGGGACACAATATAACACATAATACATTGAAAATATGTATATAAGCTAAAACTTTGCTGCTACTAGGTAAACAGCACTCAATAGCTTGTGGGATCTTGAGTATGTTTATTATTTTCATAAGCGTGACACTAAGGGAGCCTATATTTAGAACATGGCCTTTGAGGCAGATAATCCTACATTTGAATCTGGTCCCCATATACTACCTGCATGCTGGCAAGTTGCTGAACCCTCACATAGTATTGTTGACTATCAAATTAGGCAGCACGTGCAACATGCCAATTAGCACGGTGCCAGTTCTTGGTATATGCACAATAAATGATCGCTCTTGTTAAGTCATTAAGAAAATGACATCTGTACTTTGTAGTATAAATTAAATGGTTAGAAAAAAAGTTGGAGAGCTGAAAGACATAAACACCTTCAGGAATTAGAAAAACATCTCTCCGGATGACTCATTCCCATGGGCTTCAGAAAGCACAGGCGGGTCCCACTGTGTTGCAAATTCATTCATTAGGAGCTCATCTGTCACTCAGCGATTATTATTGACTCAAATGATTAACTGCAGAAAGATCTTATTTTTCCCTATGAATTATCACATCAAGAAAATAAAATGTGGCCTGTTAAGATTCTACAGTGTATGTGAATCAAACACAAAGGTAAAATCCCAGCCCAGGTCTCTGCCTGTAATAAACTAAAGACCTTGGTGAAAATAAACATAACTGTGGCTCACAACTGAACTGCAAACAAGACCTTGCTTGGTGAATGTGTTAAGAGCTGTTTATCACACGTTGGTGTCACATGCTCTTTAGACAGTTCACTTCAGTAGTGCAGCCTTCTTGGAGGGGGCGGGGAGGTGGTCACAGCACAGGGACAATGAGGAGATCCTGCTTTGGACAGCGTCCTGCCAGGACTGAGGGGAAATCATCCCAGTATTTCGGACAGGAAAGAATCATTTCTGAGCACCTGGTCAAACCTCCTCCCTTCTTCCTTGACAGGGAAGTTTGAGGCTACGTTTAAGGTCACAGAGTTGGTGTCAAAGTGTCCAACTGCTTTAAAGGAAACGCAGCAAACAGGCTTCGTGGTGACCCCATGATCCCCACTTTTAGCGTTCACATCCACGTGGAATTCACACCCCCTCCCACGGGCTGGCTCCCTGGCTTGCTTCTACCCAACGTTATATGGCAAATATGTGGGGGCACCACTCCCATGACAGAGTTATGTTACACAGCGCTACATATCATTCACTATTCAAGGACATACACTTTGTCTTGCTCCCCAACTCACTCTACAGTCTTGTCCTCCTGGTTAAATTTGAAGAAACGTGTTTCCACGAGTCCTACAGCCACAAGGAAACGAATTCTGCCAACGTTCTGACTGCCCATTCCAGCCTCTAGAAGAGAACCTAGTTCCGGCCGATACTTTGATGGCAGCTGTGTGGAGAACCCAGCTAAACTGGGGCGGGCCCAGACTCCTGCCCCAAAGAAACTGGGAGCTAAGAAATTAGGTGCTATTTTAAGTTGCCAAGTTTGTGGCAATGTGTCACACAGCATACGAAACTAATAAGGCACAGAGGAAAGGCAGCACAGAACCCCATAACCCTGTGGACACACAATAGGAATGTGTGAAATAAATCAAGAATTTGCTTAGAAGACAACACCCACAGCAGCCTGTACCTCCTATGCTCACCCAAGGGTTACATGTATACACCATCCTCATTCATTCGTTCAGTTATTAAATTCTCCAGCAACCCCTCTGGTTTAGATCCTACGCTGGGTTCTGGGGATTAACTAGAATGGGGTGTAGTATCTACCCACAATAGCTTAAGTTGAGGAGAGGGAGACAGCTTTTTGTAAGAAATATTGTGATCCAGAGGCTACAGTTAGAAGTACAACCATGACCATTGTGAAGATGCAACTGAGTGTGTGTATGTGTGTGTGTGTGTGTGTAGCTCACAATAGACACATAACAGCACATATTCTTCCTAGCACATGCCACAGGATTTAAAAACCTTTCTGATATTAGTGTTGAAGTCTTTTACTTGACCACCTTTCATGGTATGATATTACCAGCTCTTCATGACAGAGAGGTTGTGCTGTTCACCATAGGAGCCCCAGCACTCAGAACACTCTCTGGCAAATAGGTGCTCACTAAATACTTTTTGGATGATTATTTAGGATGGAAGCATTATTCTTAGGGTTTTCCTTCATTGTCAAGGTGCTGATTTCTAGAAGAATGATAGGAACTTCTCACCAGTCCAAGAAGTGGTGTGTGAGGATTAATTCCTAACTGCTTCCTACAGAGTCCCCCAGATGATTCTGGGCGTCTGTTAGCAGTTCCTAGGATTGCAGCAAAGAAGACAAAGGTGGTAAATAAAAATACCATCCTGCGTTTTCCTAAACAATCATAAATTTCTTTTTTATTCCTCCTTTACCATTTCGGTAATCAATGGAACGTAAAATTTTCGCAACTCTCCCTATTGTACCACGATTGTTTACAGGAATCACCTAATTAGATTTTTTTTAATCTCATTTCCATGGGAATTTAGAAAACAGTGAGTTATAACTTCATTAGGGTGGGGTAATTCTTAGGGAGAAAAACAATCAACTATCCACTTAAGTGGTCCTTTAATCCAAGATGCCTTACTACTTTACTGTTCCAAACAACTCATCTCATTAGTGTGAATTCATAATTGAGTCTTCTTTAACATCTGACAAAGGAGTGAATATAAATTTGTCTTTGGGCTGTAATAATTAGTTTCATCAGATTATTCATTGGAGAGATTGTGACAAATCAAACAGAACTATCCCCACAGGAGGGATTATAATGAGTTTTTTCTTCTTCTCTCTCTCTTTTTTTTTTAAATAAAAACAAATAATCACTTTGCCCATACTTTAAAGCCTCTATTCACTGGTTTAAAGTAGGAGAAGGAGAATATTATACTTGAAACTGGTCATACTGTGGAAACTAAAGCTGATTTCAAGCTATACTCACAGAAAAATGTTTGACTTCCTGACGAACAAGGTGATCATCTAATTGTACAATACAAAATTAATAGTTACTATCCAACTTTGTGTCTTTAACAACTATAGAAAAGAAAAATTCTGAAATTGAAAGAGAGTTAGCTGAATAGTATCCATATTTAGGAAGCTACAAAAAAATTCAAGTCTGTAGATTTAAAATAATCCACAAACAAAATAAAACAAAATTTCATTTATGGCAGAAATAGGTCCTATGGTGTTTTTTAAAAAAATAAATAGCTAAGCTAGACATTGCTGGCGGGAAAGCTGACATGAGAAAAATTAAAAACAGAGCCCTTTTTATGTTACCACAAGGAGACAAATAAAGATTTTCATCCATTTAGCCTATCTTGCATGGACTAGATCCTCCATTTTGCCTTGGCTATTAAATGCCCTCCACCCCTTTTTGTTTTGAGACAGAGACTCGCCCTGTCGCCTGAGCTAGAGTGCAGTGGCATCATCGTAGCTCACTGCAACCTCAAACTCCTGGACTTGAGCGATCCTCCTGCCTCAGCCTCCTGAGTAGTTAGGACTACAGGCGTGTGCCACCATGCCCAGCTAATTTTTTCTATTTTTAGCAGAGATGGGTCTCGGTCTTGCTCTGCCTGGTCTTGAACTCCTGAGCTCAAGCAATCCTCCCGCCTCAGCCTCCCAGAGAACTAGGATTACAGGCGCCAGCCACAGCACCTGGCCTAAAATCCTCTTTAAATCCCCTGAGCTCTCACGAAACTTTGTTCTCCCAAACCATGTTCTCTGAAGTACTTCAGTCTTTCTCACACAATTTAGCTTCTAGTTTTAGGCTGTTCTCTCGCCTGTTGGTTTCACATGTGCCATCGCTGTCTGTGCAGCCACACCGCGTGTGCTGAGGCAGGTGGCCGCACGTGTACCTGAGAACCGGCAAGGGCGAGACCGGTTACGAGCTCTGCATCTCCTTAACGTGACGCCTCACCTACTGACTGGCCACACAACCTTGGGCAAGTTACTCCATATTTCTGAACCAGAGCTTTATCAACTGTAAAATGGGGACAACAACACCATCAACCTCCTGGAGCCATGGGAAGATTGAGTGAAATAATTCACAACAAGTGCTTAGCAGAGCACTGGGTACCCAGGAAGCCCTCAGTGCATGGCAGCCCACTGCTGTTCCTTCTCCTGCAGATTTGCTGACAGTTTATGGATAATTTCGAATCTTCTAGCATGTCCAGGGGCAAAATGTAGTTTTTAATCTGAAATTAGGAAGTCGTGTATTTTATATCTGCCATCTTATGCAGATGGTCTCTCCTCGTCTGAGGAATCTACTGCATATTTCATCGATTCTTTTTTCATGCACACTTTTAATATCTTGGAACTCAGCATGTGTTTTACAATCCAATCTTCTAAGTAACCGAAGGATGTTTTGTTTTGTTATCTTAGAGTCAATCAAATACAGTGTGAGTTTTGCCGATTCTTTTAAAAAAAGAGAGATTTTAAAAAGAGAGTTACAGTGTTCAGAAGCCTCCATCTTTTCTCCTGCATTGCTCTTCATGCTTTTAACTCTGACCTGTGAGTGCCAGTCTGAGTGCCACCATGAATATCATTTAAATTCCTTAGACAAAAGGACACTGCTTATTTTACCATGTAAATTTTTTAAGCCATTTGATACCATTTCAAAAAGATATATCATGTCAAATTGATATCTGGTACTCTGAGGGTAGAAAAATCCTGGTTGTCAGAGCTCTGTCAGAACTAAAATATCTATTTTGTCACTATTGTCCTGAAAAGCCTGAACGATGCTGATATACATCCTGAATTACCTGGAATATTTACAGCTTTTGACTGTATTCCCAGCATAATTAAGAGTGCCTTCTTTAGCTCTCAAGAGTATCCTAGTTTGGATGATAATTTATATGATCACCCCAACATAAAGACCAAGGTAGGTCTGAAACCTGTGGTTCTAATGTCCTATATTTTAGTTTTGGTTTTTCTGTTTGTAAGCCTGGGCTTCTAGTCAATTGGTCATTCCTGTGACCCAGCCAATGTCCATTGCTTCATATTTTTGCCACACACTGGTTATACGGTCAGCATATGCCCCAAACTCGCAAGGTTTACAATTTTGTAACGGAGACAGAAATAAATTAAGTGATCACACACCAAAATGTCACAGCTCCTCAGGAGAGGTACCAGAGGCTGTGACAGCCTGTAAAACATAACACCTGGCAAGTGGGGTGGGGCATGTAGACCATGGAATTGCACCTGAATCATCTTTTGACCTAGAATGATGCCGCCTCAATTTAACAGTGTTCAAAATGTCACTGTTTGCCTTCCACTCCTTTTCCATGGTAAGGAGATATTTCAGTAGGAAGAGGGTCTGCTGAGGACAGGCACTAATTGTGGGTGGTGAAAGGATAGGAAGCAGAAAGTTAGTCCTTGGTTTCTGATATAAAACCAAAACGAGCCCTAAAGAATAGGGAAGAGAAAAAAGGGAGAGAGGGATAGAAAAACAGTGTCTATAAGTTCGTTGAGGAAAAGTTCTATCAAGTTTTTATTGTACTTTTTTTCCTCCTCAATTCCTCTTGTTACACAGTCCTAAGGACCTGGCGAAAATGCATCCTGCTTCTGACGACAGAGAAACTGAAACCCAAAGGAAGAAGTCACAGAGCTCAGCTTCAGACAGGGGAAGGAGAAAGAGTTAAAAGGCATTCTTAGGCCACGCTAGTTTCTCATGGGGATTTTGTCCTTTCTGATAGCTGTGATGTCAGCAACCAAGACAGGCTGTGGGCCGGGCATGGTGGCTAACGCCTGTAATCCTACCACTCTGGGAGGCCAAGGTGGGTGGATCGCTCAAGATCAGGAGTTCAAAACCAGCCTGAGCAAGAGCGAGACCCCGTCTCTACTATAAATAGAAAGAAATTAATTGGCCAACTAATATATATAGAAAAAATCAGCCGGGCATGGTGGTGCATGCCTGTAATCCCAGCTACTCGGGAGGCTGAGGCAGTAGGATCACTTGAGCCCAGGAGTTTGAGGTTGCTGTGAGCTAGGCTGCCGCCATGGCACTCACTCTAGCCTGGGCAACAAGGTGAGACTCTGTCTCAAAAAAAGACAGGCTGTGGCTGGCAATTTTGGGGAGGATAAATGAGCACAAGCGTTTTGAGAAGGATCCCACAGACCACGTATACGAAGAGTTTGTCCCCAGAAAGGAACACGAGGGACCAGAAAGCCAGAATGGGATAAAGAGTGCTTGAGAACAGGATTTCCAGTTATTGACAAAACACCAGGTGTGCAAATTCACTTCCAAGATCCTACGTGATTAACTGGTCTGCTTTCCATTTTTCTGTAGCCTGAAGAGCACATTTCCAATACAAATTGGCCCTTCCAAAGATGGAACATTAAATAATAACTAAGTGTGTAGGCCAAAAAAGAAAAAAGGGTTGGTGTCGGCACAGAGAATCTATAAATTGTGATGTTACACCTTTATCCACAGGCTCTGTTCTAAGCAAGATAAAGTACAGATAAATGTCAATTGGTGATAGTCAGATATTGTATCTAGCCAATTTTTTACTAAATGAGACATAATTGTACTTAAAAACTCAGTGAATTCTTTAAGGATTAGAGACGACAGCAACAGAGCCACATGTGCTGATTTTTCATTTACTGATGTATAATTAATGAATGCATATATTTTGTACGTATAATTAATGCAAGCTAGTATAACAGAGCTCTGACTTTGGGGTCAGAGAGATCTAGGTTTAAACACTGGCAATATGCCATTTGTTAGCAGTTTGTCCTTGGCAAATCTTTGAGCCACAGTTTCTTTCTCTGTGTAATGGGGACACTGTAATGAAATGGGGAGTCTTTGTTGACTTTTGAGGATTTAGTAAGATAATGTATATAAAGTACTTAGCAATGCCTGGCACATAGCAAGCCATCAATCAGTAGGTAGTAGCTGCTTTGGTGGTGATTAGGTTCACGATTCTTATAAATAAACTTGGGTGATAATGTCTATAAATCATGATTTTCTCATATTTAACTGTGGTCTAACTATATCTGCTGTGATCATTTATCACAGGTTATTTTAGAGATCAAATAAGATACTATATATATAATCATCATTAAAACTACTCATTTCTTTATGAATATAAAGTATTACCCTTTTCTCTCTATTGTCTATGTAGATTTATGGCTTCTTGTGTTATTTATATGTCTTTAGTTATTACAAATGCTCTACATGCAGGAGGTACATTGCTTTTGTTATCTCCATTTACAGCACATAGTTTAGGGATCCACTTAATATAAATTGAATGACAGCAGATGTTAGGAAGACTGAAAGTTTCTCCCCAAGGAATTTTCTTTCTTCCCATTCTATGTCTTTTCTTTTATGTGCTTCCTCCATGTCTATTTCAGTCAGTTCATTGAATAGTTATTAAGTTCCTCCATGCCACATTTTTCTCTTCTTTCAATATTCATTGATTCCGATCTTGTCATTTGCTAACTGTGACCTTGGGCAAATTAAGCTCTACATACTCAGTTGTTTTAATCTGCAAAATGAGGACAATCAGCCTACCTAAGGGGACTGTTACAAGAATTAAATGAAGATAAAATGTCATGTTCAACCAGGATCTGCTGAATGAGCCAGGTGGTGGGTTCTCTCCTGTGCGTTCCGTTCACGGCTGTCCCCTGGGGCCCGACTGACCTGTGGATGATGCGCTGGCACTGCAGGTAGTCCAAGGCCATGGCCAGCTCGCAGATGAAGAGCTTCACCGTGTCCTCCAGGAAGCGGACGTTCTGCTGCAGGTGGTAACGCAGGTCGCCACCCAGCAGCAGGTCCACCACCATGAACATGTCTTCCTCATCTTGGAAGGAATACCTGGAATAGCATCAGAAGGGAAAACTTATCAAATACACTTACATGTTAAAGAGTCCCAGAGGCAAATGAGAGTTTCCAGGTCAGAACAGAGTGTCCTTGAGCTGAGAGCTCAGACTCTGGGAGCCCATGGTCTATTAGTAGCTCCACGACCTTAGGGCCTCAGTTTCCTCTGGTGTAAAATAGGAGTAATAAGAATATGTAACAAATCTGACCATACCGAAGAAGAAATAGGATAAGCATAATATTTACTGTCATGCTTGACATATCATAAGCACTCATTAGCTGTTTGCTTACATAACTATAAACCCCAGGAAATAAAGAGAAGCCATTTATCCACTTATTGTTAATGATCATGTCCTAACCACACTGTAGCTGGAAGTCTATAAGCTATGAGTTGCAGGCGCTCCTTGAACCATTCTTGTGCCCATTTTTCCATACTAACAATTTCATTGCCCAGCAACATTATAACAAATCACGTTCCACATTGATGATAGGAAAAAGATTTTAAAAAGGACAATAAAGAAGTAAGAGCACAGCTCCAAGGAAGTAATTCATTCAGTCTTTGAAATGGGGAGGTAGGGGAGGGCTTCTCAGCAAAGGTGAAACCTGAGCGAAAGTTTGAAGGACAGTGATAATGATAATAATAACAACTAAAAAATAAAGCTAACACCTGATGTTTCTATTGAGTGACTTGGATGGGCAGGCTCTGGTGCACACTGCAAGTGCTACCTGGGTTCTTCCTCACAATGTCACTCTCATGCTCCCACTTACAAACGAAGAAATGCACAAACTTCAGCACTTGACAAACGGTAGAGCCAAAGGGTTCCCAAGGTGCAAAAGTAAAATTTGAAAAATAGCACGTATTCAAGCACAGACATGGGGAAAGAACCTAGGGTGAGTGGGGAAAGGGAAATAGTTTGGATTTGCTCAAACACCAGCTCTGATGGGGAAGCTTGTGTCTGGAGAGGAAGGCAGAGGCCCCATGCCATTGCAGGAGTCTGTAGACGCCACAGAGCTTTTAAAGCGTTGTAAGCAGGACAGACAATCAGACAGGGGCTTCACACTTGAGGCATCACAGGGCTGAGAGACTGAAAGAGCAAGTGAGACGCAGAGAGCAGGACTGGCCTCTTCTATGTGCAAAGAATCTCCTGTGAAAACGCATCCCCACTGCTGTGATTTGTTTTGTTTCCCTCAAAGCACAGACATGATTTCTAGTCATAATAAAGTTCTCTGTATGCTCTTTTGAAACGTTCCTTTAGACATAATGTCACAAAGATCACATTTCAAAGTTTTATTTGAATCAAAGGATTGCGTGCCTGCCGGCAGTGCCTAGGGACATAGAGCAATTCCTAGTGACAAATTCTTTGCTGACGAAATAAATATGCAGTTTCGATGGTAGGAGAACTGCACTTAGTACATTTTCTTCTTTATAATTATCATTGTGCTAAAGGAGAAAAAGGGGCCTTATAAACAAAAGAGAAAAAAAGAAATTCAATGAAGCGTTCATCTGGGGCGGTAACATTCTAATGAAGACTAACGGTTCCCAATAGTTAGTTTGACAAATAAAATTTTGTTTACCAGTGAAGACTGATTCACATAGAAGATGTCAGAAATTAAGTTCTTAGGGGAATTTAGACAGAAACACAGCAAGTGCTTTGTGAAAGTTCCAGAAACGCATGCTTGGCATTGTCTTTTGCAAAATGATATTTTTCATCCCAATGCAAGGACCGGCCATAGGTTTAATGGCCATCGGGAAAGGTCCCTGGATCTAGGCGATTTGGGTCATAATCCTTCTAACCACACCAACACAAATTACATTCATCGTGTTTTCCAGGTAAGCAACCTTGGGCTAGTTAACATGTAATCATGCCTGGGACCTGCTGTTCTCAGATAATATAACACAAAGAATCACTGCTCATGGGATGTGGGCAAAGCCTTCAGGGCTGTGTGGCAGATGGGATAGGGGTGGTGAGGTACGTGAGGGTTGGCACCAAAAGTAGGGAGAAGAGAGTGCTAACCACACACATAACTAAATGCCAGTGGGAACAACCTATTCAGAGTGGCTTAGCAAACAGGGCAGATTCAATTCACTCCCTGCAGTTGACTACGTTAAGCTACCAGATGTAGGTCAGAAACCCGGTGGTGATAGACCAGTGGACCCTTCTCCTATTATTTCACTCAACTTCAAGTGGGGGGTGTGGACATGTTGTTTTATTAAATTCAGCCTGAATGAACAAACATTTTTACTGGGACTTGGGCTAAGCTCTTTTTATTCAAAGGACAAACTGATAAAGATGCCAGTCATAGCAAGTTAACAGCAGAGTTCAAATGTGCAGAGGATTACTAATCAAAGAAGAGGCCCAGGCAAGAAGCAACATGTTTCTCTTGGCCAGTATAATTATAAGTTTACTTAATCATGGTGGCAGGTTTGGCTGTTATAATTGTCTTTCTCTTTCGGCACATCCTATCTGAAGCCCTCCAGATTCTCAACTCAGAGGGAGAGTAGAACAAATATTTATTTTCTAGAACTTTACCCAGTAAAATACGTGGGCATAACACAACGGGGTGGTAACTAGAATGTTCGAGCTCATCTCATACTCTGGGATTTTTTTAAATAAAAAAGTAAGAGCTTCCTTGTACCTCCACCATTTATCACATAGACTCACTGTTGCCTTTCTGTAACTTTTTTTTTTCTATATATATACCATATCACAGCTTATTTATTTCTTAGTTGACAGTTCCAAAATTAACAGGCCTGGTCCCAGTGAATGTGAAATGCATTGCTAAATGTGCTCAGTAAGAAAGGAGATAACTAGCCAAAGATCAGCACCCTGTTCCACCTCACTCCATCATGCCTGACCCAGACCACTGCAGTAGGCTATTCATAGCTCTCTGCACAATCTTGGACCTCTCCAATCCATTCTCCGCAATGCAGTTATCTTTTTCAAATGTGAGTTTTATCATGTTATCCAGCCTCAAAGCACCCTTCACTTCTTTCCATGGTCGACAGGAACATATTTGGTCTGGCCCTGTTTATTTTTCTGGCCTTAACCTGAAGATGTTTTCCTTCCATCATCCAACCCACAGTTCATGCTCCCTCCAGACGTAGAAGCTTGTGACCGTGGCATGACCTATGCCTACACTCACGGTGCTGTCCGGTGCCTGGTTATACATCCTTTTCATCTTTCGAATCTCAGCTCAAGTGTCACTTCTCACAAAAGACTTTCCCAATCAATACTCCCTATTAAATCTGGTCCCCTGTGACATGCAATGCCACGTTCTTATGACAGAATTTGTCATAATTTGAAACTGTTTTCCTGTATGCCTTCGGACTAACTAACTCCTTTCCTTCCCAATATGCCATCACGTTGCATGCTTGTGCTTTTACTCACTGTTGGTGCCTCTATGCCTGAAATGTAGACTGTACAAATAGCTATAGAAAAAAAATAATAAGTCAATAAATGAACTAAAGAAAGGGAGGAGACAAGTAAGCTGAAAACTTAAGCTTTGAATATGTAACCCTAACAATATTTGTACCCACAGAATTGGAGATAAAAAATAAATAAATAAATAAACATAAGCTTTGAGTGGGTCTGATATGAATTCCCCAGGTTCTACTTTTAGAGATTAGCATGGTTATCAAAAAAGTCAGAAGAGGGACTATGAGAGACAGAGCTTGAAGCTCTCTCATAGAGGCCATCAGGAAACAAATCTGACTCCGAGAGTTGGAAATCTAAAATACTCTCTAATGCAGTGTTTTTCAAATTGCCAGTCAAAATCCATTAAGGAGTTGTAAAAGCATTTTGGTTGGTTGTAACAAGCATTTTTTAAAAAGAAAGAAAACAGACTGAATAATAGGATAAATACAACGAAAACGTTAAGGCTAAACAGTATTAACAAAACTTATTTTTGAGAATTTAATGTGATTCTGTGAGTGTATTGACCGGGTTGTGATGAAAAATATATTTCTTGTTATGAGTTGCAGTCAAAAATGCATGAAAACCGTGGTAGTAGGAGAACCTACTTCCTATTGCAGAACTGTTTTGCCAAATCCTCATTCAAGTGTCTACCTGAGCAAGGTCAGCTCTGATGTTCCCATCCAGCAAAGCAAGGAAAGGTTGTTCTAGGTACTAAAATGACAGAACAGTTAATCTGTGATTTTCAGACTCTGAACAGGGAGGGCTCACAGCAGGCTTTTCACAGCTTAAGAGAAGCATTAGCCCTTGTGAGAAGAGGTCCCTGAGGCACAGGCTGGGAGGCAGGGAGGGTACACTGCCTCAGTAGATAAGGACAAATTTAAATTTTAAAACCTTTCTTTGGAGCCATGACCCATCATATGTCTCTTCTTATGGCTCTGTAAGAATTTTTCAAGGTGTATCTAGTGTGAAATTAATTTCAAAAATCCAATATTATTCACCTAATTAATTCACTCTGACCATACAGAAAACCCAAGGTTTGCAACAGTCAGATTTCAACAGCCTATAAAAACAATGCCCAGTTGTATTTTTGTTTTCATTTTGTTTTGTTTTCAACTGAAATATACAATGTGACAATATGAGGTAAAAGAAAGGTTAATGGCTTGGATAACACTTAGACCAAGTTGAGACAACAATCCAAATTCTCTCTAAATTTAGAGGGAGACAATTTACAGTCGAAGCAAGTATGTCATGACTTTTGCTCATTAATGTATGGGAGTGAGAACATTTCCATTAAGGCTTGATGAGAGCCACTGTTGGTGAGGATATGGAGAAATGGACACTCTCACATGCTCTATGGAAGGACGATAGTTTGGTGAAAATTTTGAGGACAATTTGGAAATATCTCTTTAAAAAGCACATGGCTTTGGACCCTATAATGTCATTGCAAGAGACTTTCACTATGGATACCCTTGAAAAAATGTATGCCAGCGTGTACTTATAAGGATACTCATCATATTTTATAAAAGTAAAAGCAATTTATATGTCCATCAATAGACAGCATGTAAATAAACTATGGTAAATTCAGGCTACAGCTTATACAGCATTTTTTTAATGAAAGAGATCTATATTTTTTTCTTAGTATTTCAATGGCTACAAAGGGCAGATCTATATTCTGATATGAAAAGATTTCCAAGATATTATTTTGTGAAGACAAAGAGAGGAAAAGAATAATGTTTACACTATAGTATACAGTATAGTATATAGAGCTTAGGGAACATAAAAAGAATATATTTAAAAAGCATATAAACGAACAACCACAAAAGGAAAATAAACATAATACACACACATGTGGGTATATGCATAGAATTTTCCTGAAAATAAAATAACCAATTGCATAATAGTTCCCTAATACTCCCTCTCCCCAACCTCTGGTCGCCCCTGTTCTATTTTCTGTCTCTATGAATTTGTCTGTTCTAGGGATCTCATGTAAGTGAAATCATACAATATTTATCCTCTGTGCCTGGATTATTTTATTTAGCATAATGTTTTCAAGGTTCATCCATGTCGTAACACATAATCAGAATTTCGCTTGTTTATAAGGCTGAGTAATATTCCACTGTATGAATATACTGTGTGTTTTTTATCCATTCATCTGCTGATAGACATTCAGGTTGTTTCTACCTTTTGGCTATTGTGAATTATGCTGCTATGAACATTGGTGGACAAGAATCTGTTTGAGTCCCTGTTTTCAATTACTTTGGAATATATACCTAGGAGTGGATTTGCTGAATTAGGTGGTAACTCTATGTTTAACTTTTTGAGGAATTGCCAATCTGTTTTCTGTAGTGGCTGCACCATTTTATGTTCCCACCAGCAGTGTACAAGGTTTCCAATTTCTCCACATGCTTTGTAACCCTTGTTATTTTCCATTTTTAAAATAATAGCCATCTTAATGGGTGTGAAATGGTATTTCATTATGTTTTCGATCTGCATTTCTGTAATGTTCAATGAAGATGAGCAACTTTTCATGTGCTTATTGGCCATTTATTTATCCTGTTTTTTTGAAATTGTCTATACAGATCCTTTATCTACTTTAAATTGAATTATTTCCCTTTATATTATTGATTTGTAGTAGCCCTTTGTGTATCCTAGATGTAAATAATGTATCTGATATATTATTTGCAAATATTTTTGCCCATTCTCTGGGGTGTTTTTCTTGATAGTGACTTTGAAGCATAAAAGTTTTTAATTTTGATGATGTCTGATTTATCTATTTTTTTATTACTTGTCCTTTCGGTATCATATCTAAAAAAACAGCTGTCTATTACAAGGTATTGAAGATCTACTATATTTTCTTTTAAGAGTTTTATACAATTAGCTCTTACATTTACATCTATTTTCCATTTTGAGTTAATTTTGTATATGGTGTGAGGTAGGGGTCTAAGTTCATTCTTTTACATTTGGATATCCAGTTCTCCCAGCACCATTTGTTGAAAACACTATTTTTTCCTCATTGAGTTGTGTTGGCATCCTGGTTAAAAGTCAATTGACTATAAACATGAGGCTTTATTATTAGATGCCCAATACTGTTCCATGTCTATCCTAATGCCATTACTAATCTGTCTTGATTATTGTAGCTTTGTAGTAAAGTTTGAAATTGGGAAGTATGAGCCTTCCAACTTTGCTCTTCCTTTTCAAGATTGTTTTGGCTAGTCTTTGAATTTTCTGAATTTTGGATCCCTTGAATTTCTATATGAAATTAAGATCAGCTCATGAATTTCTACAAAGAAATCAGCTGAGATTTTGATAGGAATTTTGTAGACTATATAGATAAATTTGAGGCCACATTACTTTTCTCAGCTGTGTAATGCTGCAATTTATGTACATCACATGTTTATTCAACCTATCCTGTATTGATGAATATTCAGGTTGTTTCCAGGTTTTTACTATTAAATAGTACTGTAATGAAAAACATTATGCACATATCTCTTTGTATTCTTGGTAATCTAACTTTGTTGGAGATTCATAGAAGTGGGTTTGTCAAGACAATTCGCCAAAGCAAAAACAAATGAATGAGTAATATTTGCTCAATATTGCAAAATTTATCTGTAAATGGTATATATCATTTTGAATTCCCACCAGTTACATACAACAGTACCTATTTCCTCACATTCTCTCTCTAGAGCATGTTGTCAAATTTCCAGAGGTTTTTATCAGTACATCAAGAAGCTTTGAAACTTATAAAATACTTGTTTCTCTTTCCCATAGCCTTACAAAGTTCTCCAAGGAAAAAATGTACCCTATTAAATGCCCTTATCAAAACATGTATAAATGATCTCACCCACTCTTGTGTTTGTGTGTTTATCCAGATTAAACAACCTTATATTTAAAATTCACAAACATGGATAACTTAGAGTTTACACAGATCTCTTGGGAGGTAAACAGAATGGATCTGATGGAACTACAATATGGTAGTTATAATAAATGCTCATCAAAGCTTCCTTTTTAGCAAGAAGAAACTTTTATGCAAGTCTCAGAAGACATAAAGACTCTTGGTCTGAGTCTATCTCCCCTCCACTTTAGCTTTTCCTGGCCTCTCCTTGCCAAACATAAGGCTTACATGTGCTGGCTCTGGAGATATTATTTCTGATTCTTCTCTGGGGGTAAATTTGACTATTATTATTTTCTGCAGAATCTCTTGAGGCAGTTACCTCAGAGAATACAGGCAGTAAACAGGCCAAGGGGAATAACAACACCTTGCTCCCCATGAAAAAGTGAAAGCCAAGGTGCATGCTCAGATACAATCAGGGACAATTAAATCAGACTCTTACCCATAAAGTTAATCAGGGGTCCAGGAAAGGAAAACAACATCCAAAGTTAATACCTTTTGTGCTCGATGGCAGTCACAGACCAACTGCAGAAAGACCAGTCTCATTTGGTGAGTTTGGGTCACTGATGGGATTGGAAACGGCCACTTGTGGTTCAGCGAGCACACTTACTGTGTGCTAGGCACTGCTGCACACGGTGGGGAATGAGGCAATGATGAAAAGCACACAAACATACCTGCCTCATAGAGTTTGTATTCTTGTGGAGTGCAAAGAACAATAAACAAAATAATCCCTGATGCCTTACATATTTTGTAAGGGAGCTCACAAGATGTCTATAGGGGATGGTATAGTGCAGCAGAAAGAGCAGGGGCTTTGAAGTCAGGATTCTTGGGTTTGAGCCCCGCCTCTGCCAGTTCCTGGCTGTGTGACTCTAAGGAAAATCTCTTAGCTTCTTTGAGCCTCAAGTTTCTTCAGATGTGGAATGGGGACAATAATCCCCATCAACCAATATTGTTTGGATGAATAAATGAAGTGACATGTATAAAACCCCAAGTAATAGGACACCATTAATAGGGAGGTTATTATTATTGACACTGTGCCTCTGAAAGCGACCTTGAGTTCTCATGGTCTGTGATCCCATGAAGAAATATGGGCGCTCTGGGTCACAGATGACGGAGGTTGCTCCCATCTATTGGACTGTATTCAGCGTCTGAAAGGACCCCTTGTCACACTCCCTGCACGGTCCTTTCCACTTAAAATGGATGATCTTGTCTCCTAATTTCCTGAAACCACATGTAGACCCTTTCTATTCACAGGGACAAGGGACACTGGCAAAGAGAGAGAGCCCTGAGGAGTTGTGTGCAGCTGCAGGCTTCATCTCGATTCGCAAAAGCCACCTGGGGAACCGGCTGTGCTGGGAATGACTGGGACCTCTTTGTTTTCGGGCTGTGGGTTGCCAGGGCTTTGTTAACAGCCCTCAGAGAGGGACTCAGAGGAAGATTTTATTTACTTTTCCTGGACGGCAGCCCTGTCTGGCAGCTTTCGCTTGATCTGTGGCCTACATCTGAAGATGGGTCCTGAGTGGGCCAGGTGCCACGGAGGCTGGTAAGGTCGAATTTTAATTCCCAATGTTCTTCCCCCCTTAACATACCTGCCCCCAGACTAGCTAACTTCTTTCCATGAAACCCCGATACGTACGTACATACACACACCACACACACACACACCTTCATAATTAGTCATCTGTACACTTCTCGAAGTATCTATATCCACATGCCGTTTGGTTAATGTCCGTCTCTCCCAGTCAGTGTTAATGCTGGGCAGATCAGGGCTCTGGCCACTCCTGCCCACCCACACGGGACGGGTCTCTGTTATAGTGAGGGTTGCCAGATTTAACAAATAAAAATATACGATGCACAGTGGAATTTGAAATTCTGATAAACAATGAATAATTTTCAGTAAAAATGTATCTCACATGGTACTTGAACATACTAAAAGGTCATTGGTTGTTTATCTGAAATTGGCATATAACTGTGTGCCCTGAATGTTCTCTAACAACCTAATTATAACTTGTTTTTGATGCTCAGTAAATATATACATACATGAAGGAATGAATGAGGCCACTAGGTGATCAGAAACAGAAAAACAAATGCAGACATTTTACTGGAAAGCACGCACCAACATGTTAGAAGTGGTTGCGTGGTAGAACTATTGGAAAGTTTTCATTTTTCCAGGTAATTTTCTGTTTTTCAAATTGACTGCAATGAGCAGAAAAGTTTTCAAGTATCATACATACATATATTTATACCTATACACATACATACACACACGTGCAAACTTCTTAACATTAGCATAAAACTTATTTAAAAGAAAAACAATTTGTGTTTTCCCTTAGCCTGAAAAATTAGAATTTCCCAACTATATCCACAGAGGTTAGGGGCATTTTGAACACGGATGAGAAGATTATTGAAAGCAATCTTGAGAGGACTAAAATAGAGTACACAAACGGGGCAGGATTTAAACAAGTATTGCCATTATTTTATAAATCTTACAATGCTTCTTAAGTTCCTGAATCATTAGGGATGTGAAGACAAATCTAACAGTTTAACTCAGAATATAAAATCTTGATTAAATTGTATCCAATATATTGGGGAATCTTTGATATTTGTTTCATTGATTTGCAGAATAAGGGTGGGAAACAAAACAACACAAACAACATATGCTTTTACAGAGAATTAGTTGAACAGTACCGCTCCCCCACCCCCCGCCACAACTGCCTATCTTCCCATGATGTCTTGGGGCTTACCATGTTTCCCCGAAAATAAGATCTACCCATAAAATGAGCCCTAACAGGATTTCTAAGCATCTGTGCAACATAAGCCCTACCCTGAAAATAAGACCTAGTGATGGGCGTGGCTACGCAGTGTATCTGCACAACCCATGCATTTCCTTGCGGAGCAGTAAAGAAGACGAGCAGCCCTTCTCATCTGCCCCACAAGAGCTCTATTGCTCGACATGAGAGATTGGGGCCAATGGTTCTAAAGGAAATAGAGTTGCAAGAAATTCAGGATGGAATTCGGGGTTTGGAGAGTTATGATGATGTTGCAGAAGAAGACGACTTAACTATATTTGAATAAATGTAGATTGTTGTACCGTACTTAAAAAAAATAACACGTCCCCTGAAAATAAGCCTTAGGGTGTCTTCTTGAGGAAAAATAAATATAAAACCCTGTCTTATTTTCAGAGAAACATGGTAGTACTGTTCAGTTACAATGGACCACCAGTGATGGGCAAGTTCAGAATGCTACACCTTCATGGAGCAAGGAAGGAGAGAACTAATATTTGTAAGACAAATATTACTCTGTGGGAGGTACTGGGCACAGCACTTGATCTCGTTTCATTTATAAAAACAACCCGTGTTACACACACAAACCCTATCTTACAACATTGCGACTTAAAATGCTAAAGTAAGCTACTCACAATAACATCTCCAGAAGCACCGCAAGATGCTTAATAGTCGGGGAAAGATTCACTTAACATTGACTATGCTGTACTTACTAAGGCAGAAAGCATTTATTAGCAAGAATAATAAAGATTTTTATCTTGAGGTTAGAAAGGCAAAAGAGTTTTTCTGTTGTACTTTTAAGAATGGCCCCTCCCCAGTTTTCAGTTCTGAGTGTGGTGCTAAAATCACTGGGGGAGGGGAGGACTCTCCTTTGTCACTGTTAATGGTGCCCAGTGTTCCACTGTGAGGTTCAGTGTGAGAAGTGGGACAGAAAGAACAAGACACATGACATACTGTCACCAGGTCAGTGTGCATGGAGGACGCAATGTTGTCTGGAATGACATCAAGTCAGCAGATAGAAAAATCTCTAAACTTTGGCCAGCTTAAAGCCTCCTAATGCCCATGTTAAAATATATATATATATATATATATATATATATATGAATAGAATGAAATCAACTTTGCCCATGCAGCAAAGAGAGACAAATTTGAAAGCGCAAAATGCTAAGTATGTCCTTATGAAGGATTCCTGGTCTTAAAAAAAGAAAATTAGTTGGTTGAACTTTCGATGAAGGAAAATGTGTCTTTGAACAAAGGGAGGCTGTGAAGTGACAGCACCTTGTCATTCTCAGGGTGGAAAGAGAGGAGGAAAAAGGCAATTTGATGATTGCAAAGGATGGGGAAGAGAGAGCTGCATCCATTTTAGCTTTTTACATGGCAGCATTTTGAATAGGCCACTCTGAGATACTGATTAAATACACAGAGCCGCAGCCAAAATGAGCCTCTACAATGTCTGCGTAGTGCACAAACCATAATAGACCTATTTCCAAGTCACACAGAACCATCTTCTTTTCAACTGCGACATAGAAGCTTTGAGTAAACTGTATATTAAGTGAACTGCATTAATTAAAGATGGATGGAGGCAGGTTTTTATGCACTGATTCCTCCAGAAGGATGTCCCTAATCATAGAGTGAAATCTCAATTATGTTTCCATTAGCATTCACTGGATAAAGACCTTTTTTTTTTTTTTTTTTTTTTTTTGCCTTGGCTGATAAGTCAGAACTGCTTGGTATGCATATTTAAATAACAGTCATCTTGAATTAGCTTTAAGAACTGGCTCTTAACATAATGGCTGCATTAAAATGTAAAGCAAAATGAAGGTGACACATAAAGACTTCAGCACATAAGAAAAGAGCAGGGGGTATGAGATACTGCAAACTCCTCTGCCATTTCTGTGCTTTGGATTATGGTAATGGCTTTGCGAACAGATCACAGTCATATAATGTCTCAATGACTGAGAAAGTTGGCTCTGACAAAAGTTAGCTCCAGCTCTGTTAAAACCTATTTGGTGAGAAAGGAAGCACCTGTCCTTTCCTAACTTCCAGGTATATACCTGGTGCTTAAGAAGCATGCTACGAAGAAACAAGATTTACTGCCAATTATTTTAAGGAGAAAGTGCTTTGTATAAATTCTAAAGATGGACCTCAAGTCAGCCAGTGAGACCATACTTTGTACCCAAAGTCCCTCCTCCATAGATTATGGGGAAAAAGTAAATAATGAGTGATAAGACACCTGAACATAGATTATGGGGAAAAAGTAAATAATGAGTGATAAGACACCTAACACACATTCCTGTGCAGCCCACTTAATTATAATGCTTAAAAAAAAATACCTCAAGGACAAGGGGAACTGTGACAACTGAACCAAGGAGTATTTATTGGTGACAATAAAAAAAATGTTATTTCATTATAACACCAAAGAAACTGAGGAGAACAAAAACACTGGAGAAAGATCCAAATGCATATTTTGCAAATGCACACCTAGAAATCAAGATGTGTTTATGTAACAGTATTTGGGGACAAAGATGGGAGTGTCTCCACTCAGATGGCCAAACCACTTACCACAAGTTAACCAGGAAAGGGTGCTCCAGACCCTGCATAATCTGGAGCTCCTTGAAGACGTTTCTCACTTCATTGCGCTCCACACACTTTTGTTTATTCATGTACTTCATGGCGTACATCTTCTTCGTATCATTCTTTTGTACGATGCAGACCTAACGGGAAAGACATGAGTGAGAAAGTGATTAGGGGAGGTGATGGATCACGGTGATGAGAGACAGAACAGGACTTGCTCTTTGCTGTGGCTTGGTGGCTTATCACATGCAAATTCTCTGATGTTTAAGTTCCCACTTCACTCTAATTTCAGAATAGAAATTTCATTTTCTTCCCTAACCAGTTCAATTCTCGAATCTCTGCTTTCTCAAACAAGTTTGCCTGTTTTTGCTTTTTTGAGATTTTCAGACAGCATTTTGGAGAAAATAGCTGCCTCTGTGGCAGGAATCTTCCAATAACAAATAACATCCTTAATCCTGCTTTGAGTGACTGAAATGGACACGACTATACTGTTAAGTGGAAAAATATCGTGCAAAGAATTTTTGTTTACGATCACAGGTGGTATAACCAAAAAGGACTCTAAGGACTAGGAAAACACTAAATACGACGTCTGTGTTTTTGAAATTCCTTGAAAGGCCAATATAATATCTAATAAAATAGATAGCAGATGATTTTAAAATGCAAGTTTACTATTAAATATGAAATGTTACTCTCTCAAAGTATGCCTCTATTGAGAAACTAATAATCACGGTTTGAATCCAGAAGGTTCTTATAAAAAAATAAAAGCCAGACTGAATATATATATTTTTCACAGTAGGTTTTTGAAGATAAAAACATGGTACAAATGGGAAAAAAGGAAATAGAATTCAGTGGCTTCTTTCCCACATGAAAAGAATTAACTCTTCCCTTGGCAGGATAATGATTACCGGAGGTAGAGCTGGTACACTCTAAAAATGATTCTGAAATCTTAATCTCCATTACGGTAGAGAGAAAAGTCTTAAACTCTAGTGAGAGTAAACAGACTTGACCTCATTGAGTTCATTCGGAGAAGAGTGTATATACATTACGTAGCTGCCTGTCACACACTTTCCTCAAACTGTAGTGACAATGTTATAAAAACCCGTTATGAAAACATCTTCATGCAATTATGGCTCCTTGTGGTCCCAGCAACTCAATAACCTGAACATTCTTGGGCCCTCTGTCCCCTGTGCTACCTTACCCCGCTGGTGGTTAATCACGTCGGTTCTCACCTTCCCAAAACTGCCTTTCCCAATGGCTCGCAAAATTTCAAAGTGGTCAAAGTTGACTGTAAAAGAACAAAAAGAAGAATACCATAAGTGATTATCAGTTGCTTTTTTTTTTTTTTTTTTTTGAGACAGAGTCTCACTTTATTGCCCAGGCTAGAGTGAGTGCCATGGCGTCAGCCTAGCTCACAGCAACCTCAAACTCCTGGGCTCAAGCAATCCTGCTGCCTCAGCCTCCCAAGTAGCTGGGACTACAGGCATGCGCCACCATGCCCGGCTGATTTTTTCTATATATTTTAGTTGGCCAATTAATTTCTTTCTATCTATTTATGGTAGAGACGGGGTCTCGCTCAGGCTGGTTTCGAACTCCTGACCTCTAGCAATCCACCCGCCTCGGCCTCCCAGAGTGTTAGGATTACAGGCGTGAGCCACTGCGCCCGGCCTATCAGTTGCTCTTTAGTAGCTAAT